>JABSTQ010006578.1:0-115110 GCA_013358835.2 Ixodes persulcatus | reverse complement strand
ACTAAATACTAAATATTACTAAATAAACTTTCAGCTGAGTTTGAGACGACGCCTTCTGTAGTTCTGTTCCTGTCTCTTCCACTCTGGTTAGTCTAAATTCTCCATCCAGTATCAGGTGGCTAAAAAAAAAAAAAAAAAGTTGCCCAACCACGTGACTTCCTGTGTCTTTCTCCTCCTCTATATTTCTTATTCCTCCCCAGTCCAGTTTCGGTTCCAGTTTGGAGGAGCTGCGTTTTTTTTTTTTACTTTATTAAACATATACATGACTATACCAAAATAGTGATTGGGTAGTTTGCTGACACCATAATAAATCACCTGGCAAAAAATTAGAAAAAACAATTTTGGGGGGCGTGTCAGTGTCCCTTTAAAAGCTACCTGGTGCAATGGGACGTTTTGTTTCTGCAGGAAAACGTTCTCTACAGACGCTTGGAGTCCGCTGCCGGCGGATGTTTCGTCTGGCAACTGGTTCTACCACGTAAACTATGTTCCCCTGGTACTAAACTTTTTTTAATTCATACCTTCCTTCTGGGTTTCTGTAATACTTTCAGTCACTTGAGATGTTAGACTACTGTGCTTCAATGTCATCATTGTCAGCAGCGATAGCTTATATTTGATAGTATATTGATATCCTGGGCATGGAATGTCATAGTTTTAGTTTATACTCATTTTATTTTTCTAATCATGAAAATAAAGACAAAATTTTATATCTATTTGGTGTTGGAGCTTGTATACCCTTCTGTGGACCAGTGAGTGCCTTGTGAATTTTGGTACCTGTGTATTCCGGTACCAGTATTCCAGTGACTTTCGGTATTTCACTGAGTTCCAGTAAGCTTCCACCATTCCAGTGACTTCCAGTAGTCCACTTACTTTCAGTGACTTCCACTGCTACGGTGGTCCCATAAACCAGCGTCTTCCGGTATCTTGATGGAAATTCATTTCCAGTGTCAGAAATGTTTCAATAGGGCAGGTGTTTCAGAAACTACACTCTAGCCCAGAAGGAGGACACTTCGGCGTAAATCGTACTATAAAGAAGATACGACAGCGTTTTCACCGCGGCTGCAGTGCCACAACGATGAAAGCAGTCGTGCCGTTCGTGTGAAATATGCACATCGCGTAAAGAACCTCATGTTAAAACAGCGCGAACCACTTCAGCAGCGTGTAGTTGGAACATGTTTCCAACGCGTTGGCAATGACGTGCTGGAGCATTTTCCTCCATCTGAATTGGGAAACAGGTTTCTGCTCGTCATTGTCGACCATTTTACCAAGTGGCCAGAGGCCATTTCTATTCCAAACCAAACTGCCCCCGAGATTGCTGACGCTCTGGTGAAGAATTGGGTAACCTAAAGTAAAGCCCCATTCATGTTTCAAAAGTAGCGCAAGGTGCGTCGATGCACGCACGAGGCACGTGGAACGTGCAGCTCTTGGGAAGATCATAGCGGCACAGCGCAACACTGAGCTAGATTTCAGACTTCATGTTCTTTCCAGACGTGGCACGCCGCACGTGTCTCGAGCATTTCCACTACAATGAATGGCGCCACTTTTCCCAGGTTAGAAGGACTTTAACCTAAAGCCCCTCTATCCCGTGAAAAGTGGCGCCATTCATTGTTGTGGAAATGCTCGAGACACGTGCCGCGCGCCACTTCTGGGAAGAACATTGCGTCTGAAATCTGGCTCAGTGCTGCGCTGTTCCGCTATGATCTTCCCAAGGGCTGCACGCTGGATGTACCTCGTGCATCGACGCAACTTGCGCTATTTTTTTAAGCATGAAGGGGCTTTAGGATAATCAGGTACGTAGCGCCCCAGAGCATCCACTCGAGTCTCGGGCCAAGGCAGAAGCTTCAAATCCCAAATATTCATTGAAGTCTGCAAGATCTACAACATTCCAAAGACAAGGACGACGCCTCTTCACCCGCAGTCAAACAGCTTGGTGGAAAAGGATGAATTGCACCATCTTACAACATTTCTCGATGTTCGTAAGTGATCACAAAGATGACTGGCATACCATCGTGCCCTTGTTTTTGTATGCGTACCGTACAGCTGCTCACGAGGAGACTGGCTACACATCCGCCACAATGCTTTTCGTTCGTGAACTTCGAATGCCCTGCGAAATAAGCATTCCCCGAACACTAGCATCGGTCACAGAACCAGAAGAAAAAAGGGCAGAAAGGAAGACAAAGAAGTTAACCTGGGGTATTTTGTCCCGGTTTGCTACTTTGTTTTGGGGGAAAGGGGTGAGAGGACTAAAAGAGAAGAAAGAACAGAAAGATAAAAAAAAAACCTACAAAGTTTGAACACTAACATTGCGCTATTCACTAACAATGAAGGTCATCTTCTATAAGCACAAGTCCAGGCGTGTTGTTTTTAGGAATCTAACTAGTGCTTTTGTGGCCTTGGCTTCTTTGTGTGGATTGTCCCAAGCACCGAGCACCTTAGTCACGGAGAAGGGTCGGTTGTCTAGGCAAGCTAGCGTGTTTTTGAGTTGTGTCCTTTCTGCGTCGTAGATGACACAATCACACAAGATGTGATTAATTGTTTCAATAGAGTCACAACTTGGGCACTTGGGTGTTGTGACCTGTCCAATCCGATGAAGGAACTTGTGTGTGTATGCTACACCGAGTCTCAGTCTATGTATCACTGCCTCTGTCCGCCATGGCATATCACTTGGAGTGTGGAACAAAAGATCCGGATCCAAAGCGTAGAGAGGTCCATACTGATGATAGGTCGCAGTATGCCACGATCATCTTGTTTCGGTGAAGGCGTAGTGAATCATGAGAGACCGTATGTCGTTTTGACAGTACGGCACCATGATATTTGGGGTTAAGAAATGGGCTGATTTCGCGCCAGCATCAGCTGCCTCGTTCCCAGGTATGGGACAGTGACTTGGGATCCGTTAAAATTTAATAGTGTGTCCCAGGTCGAAGCATCTTTTAAGATTCAGTAGAACGTCAATAAGGATTTGATCGTTTTGATTATGTCTCATAAAGGTGGATATCACTTCTAGTGCCGGTTTACAGTCCGAAAATATTGTCCAGTGTTCGGGCGGTTTCGGGAAGATAATTTCAAGAGCTTGATTAATTGCCACTAATTCAGAGGCCGTAGATGACGCCATGTGGCTAAGCTTAAATGCCTTCGTTGTTAGGTGACTTGGAATAACCACACATGCTGTTGAGCTATTCGAACTTACTGACCCATCAGTCTAAACATGAGTTGTTGACGCATGATCACAAAGTATATTCGATAATATAAGTTGCAAAATTACGGGGATTGGGGTGTTTGCTTTCTTCCTGATTCCCTTAATGTCCGCTGTGACATCAGGCACGGGAAGCCTCCATGGGGGTACTATTGAAATCTTTGCCGGTGCAAGATCATTTGGAAAGTGGGCTCTCATTTGGGACAGAGCTTTAGAGTAGCTTGAGTGTTGACGTTCAAGGTCAATATTGGAGAGAGGGTGACTAGCATGTTTTGTAATGTGCCTTAAGTGGACTCTTACTGTTTCCAGCATCAGCAAAACTTCTACCGGTGTAGCGTGAGCTTCTGCAATTGTGCCTGCGGTCGAAGTACAAGTGGGAAGTCCAAGACATGCACGAAGAGCGCGCGCTTGTATGCTTTTGATTGTGTTGACATTTGTTTGACAGAGGCCATGTATTGCGGGCAGACTGTATCGCAGCAAGCCTACAAGAAGAGCTCGATATAGACGGAGGAGAGCGGGAACTGTCGCGCCCCACGTAGTGCCACTAATAAAACGAGAGAGATCAACTAAGCCTGTGAGCTTCTTCTTTAAATAAGGGACATGTGTCGTCCCTGTCAATCCCCCGTCAATGTATACTCCAAGGAACATATGTCTAGTTACGTATGGAATTGTCTGGTTACAGGTACGTAGGGGATATGAATCCATGTTACGCCTTGTAAAAGAGATGGCAGCTGATTTGGCGGCAGAAATTTCAAGGCCTCGAAGGTAAAGATATTTTTGAAGTCTTCTCAATCCAACCTGTATTCTTGCTTTTTCTTGCACTCGAGTAGAACCAGAGGCCCATATACAGATATCATCTGCATATAATGACGCGTTAACGTTTGATGGCAGCACTTGGTCCAGTCGAATGAGTGTAAGGTTCAATAGTGTAGGGCTCAAAACGCCTCCTTGAAGAACCCCTCGGTAGACGTAGTGATCGGCTGTATCACCCTCTTGCGTCGTCATGAAAATTGAGTGTCTTGTGAGGTAACTCTTTATCCATGCATAGAGACGCCCCCCTACGCCAACCTCTAAAACTGCTTGGAGGACAGCATCATGTGTGACACGATCGAACGCTTCCTTCACGTCGAGAAAAGCCGCAACTGTGACTTTGCGCTTTGCTCTTTCTTCTTCTACGTAAGTAACAAGGTCGATAACAGAGTCTATTGAGCTCCGACTTCTACGGAAACCATGCATTATTTTCGGATACGTATTTCTTCGCTCAAGATACCATTCTAAGTGCCTATTGATCCTTTTTTCCATCAGTTTTCCTACGCAACTTGCAAATGCGACTGGACGATACGACGAGAGAAGCAGTGGCGACTTTCCAGGTTTTAGCAAAGGAACAATTCTCGCTCTTTTCCATGAGTCAGGTAGCTCTCCATCTGTCCATGATTGGTTAAACAAGTTTAGCAGCCAGTTTTTAACATCGGCGGCCATATGGGTTAAGAAGGCATATTTGATGCCATCCGGACCAGGGCACGAGTTGGGTTTTAAAGACGGGAGCGCTGCGTCAACTTCCCTTAAGGAAAACAGATCGTCAAGACAATTATCAAACTTAGCAGGCGCGCCACCTTTATATAGTTGAGTGACCCTATACAGTCGAGTATCCGCTGGTTGGGTTGCGCTTGCTGTGAGCAAAACGCAGAATTCATTCGCTATAGTTTTCTGAGGGCACTTCACCGATAATCAAAGTGCCCGAAATGGATGATATTGTTGGGGAGGTGTTTTAAGTCCCCTCGATATTTTCCATATTATACTGAGCGGTTTTCGAGGATAAATGTTTGCACAAAATCCTCGGTATCGGCGTTGGCCAAGTTTATCTAAATGACGACTTATTTTTTTTTTGTAGTCTTCTTGCCGCTCGAAGATCCTCCTTAAGTTTAGATCATCTAGCGCGCCTTCTGCCTGCCGTCGTATCGCAAGGAGATGTTCATACTCGGCATCGATCACTGTTCGATAAGCTGGAAGTTTGTAACTGTGCGTTGATGATTTTGCAGAAGACATGATTGCACTCTCAAATTCGTGGCGGCTATTCATTGTTTTGTTTTTTATTGCCTCTTAAAATTCCAACCAATTCACTCGCTGGATTATGTTGCCTTTTTGTTTCTTGACAAAATCGTGAATTCTTGTGTAGGTTGGGATATGATCACTCCCGCGCGTTTCTACAACTGTGAACCAGGCAACAGATGATGCCAAGCTCGATGACACGAATGTCAAGTCAAGGTAACTGCTGCCACTTGTCCCATGTAGGTATGTGGGACTTCCATCATTCAGGATAAATAAGTTATGAACGTCAGCTATATCAGCAAGGCATCTCCCGCGAGGAGTCGTTCGAACACTACCCCATAGATGGTGATGCGCATTAAAATCGCCAGTTATAATGTGAGGTGGGGGTACCGTATTTAGAATGTTTTCTAGGCGTTGTCTCTCAAATTTCGATTTAGGTGGTATATACGATGCAATTATTGTGAACGAGAGCTTATCGTCAGAGATTGAAGCACACGCGTACTCATTGTCCTCGTGAGGTGGAATGACATGTGGCACATACGTGAGGTCTCGGCGGATGAATAGCGTGACTCGGCTTTCCCCAGCAGTACGCGATGAATCAAATTTTTCGTAACCTGACAGTTGTAGATTCTGGGGTAACTTTGATTCACATATCACTCTGATGGGATATGTATACTTGTGTGCCAACTGACGGAAGTCTGATAATCGTGATCTTAACCCCCTTGCATTCCATTGAAATATTGTTGCTGCCTTATATATATCTTCCATTACGTGGGACCTTGTTTTCTATTGATTTATAACCAATTTTACGATAATAAATGTTCCAAAGCAAGAAAAGCCTTGACTTCAGGGAGCTTGTTGGCATCTGGTGACATTTGCAGGATGGCTTTAAGAACTACAAAAACTTATATCACCTTGTTAATGCGATTCAAATCGTGGCAAATGTGAAGCTTGAGGAGCCTTTGGTGGCCTGTAGTTTTTAGATGGTTGAATATTGCCCGAGGTACGTCGTGCTGTCGAGCATGGTGCTGGTAGAAACGGTCCTTGTTTTGGTTCATTGGGGGCGTTTTCTTGAGTCTCCTTGATGATACGCGGCTTGCGTACTTTAGTTGGACGTTTCAAAACGCTGGAGTATGTGGTCATCTGTGCCTTGTCTTGTTGAGATTGAGGCGGCTCAGGTACTCGAACAACTTCAGGGTTTGGTGACGGTGCACAGCGCGTTGCATGTCTACCGTTCAGCATATTTGAACGAAATGCTGCAGAAGCTGCTTGTTTCCGTGAACACCCTGAGAATGTCGCTGGATGATTTCCGCCACAATTAGCGCATTTCGTTTCGCTCTTGTTGGTGCAGTCTTTGTAACGATGTTGCCCAGCACATACCTTGCAGTGTTGAGAACCCCTGCAGTACTTCGCAACATGGCCGTATTTTTGGCATTTGAAGCACTGCACAGGTGAATCAAAGTATTCCTCGACTGGATGTCTGGTGAATCCAAGAAACACTCGTTGTGGCATTGGCCGATCTGTGCGGAAGACGAGTAAGACACTTTCAGATGGTTGCTCTTCGATGCTTCCGTCCTCCTTCCGATAATATGCAATTTGACGTTGAACGGATGTTACGCCGTTGTCAAGTAGGTACTCCAGCAGTGCAGAGTTGGAGTATTCAAGAGGAACGTTCTTGATTTTCCCCACATTCTTTGAATACGTCTCTGGCACGTGGGCGGTGACTTCAACGCTGCCTATGGAGTGCAGAGCCAGTAACTTGTTTGCCGAGCAAAGTGATGCCACGTGTACCGAGAGGCTACCGTCTTTGTTAATTCTGTGCGATACAATCTTCTTCTGTGTTGCCGCAAGAATGTCGTTTGCTATTGAGTTGGGGTTTACTTTCCAAAATCACTTGATTCCTTTAGGTTTCAAGATCACTGGGATGCCAGATGGTCTGTTCTTTCGGTAAGTTACGACAGTGAAAGGTGATGAGTCTTCGTCGTCGCCGTCCTCGAGCGAGTGTGGTGATGACTCGTCATTCTTTGCAGGTGTCCCTTCTGCGCGTACTTATTGGTGGGCCGGGATCATGATGTTGGCCTTGTTAGGGTGGTCGTTTGCAGTCGAGTGGTCCATTGTATTGTTGTTCCTTAGCTGGTGCCAAGATTGTGACAGGGACCTGGGAGGCTATGTTGCGCTTTTTGGACTCCCAGGAGACTAGGGAGAGGGAAGTGACGTCAACAACGCAGCAAATGCAGATTAGATGTTGATTTTGTTTTCTTCTGTCAACATCCAATCTGCGTTTCTCTAGTCGTTGACGTCACTTCCCTCTTCCAAGTCTCCTGGGAGTCCAAAAAGCGCAACATAGCACCCCTGGTGGTCGATTGCCGTGGTGACCGGGACCTGTCAGCCGGTGGCCGCATTTTGCAGCTCACGGAGGAGCGCCGTTTATCATTGTCGGCCAGCGTGGCGTCGGAATGCAGTATCGCCAATAGCGACGGTTTCAGATGTGACGGGTCAAATAAGAAATAATATGATCGCTTACTAGAGGAGCGAGCAAATCGGGCTTCTTATTTCAGGCACTTTTTCTTCTTTCCCCCCACAGAACCAGTGTCCCACGTGAGCCACTAGAGAGAAACCCTGGAACGGATGCATGCATTTGCTCGGCAACGTTTGGCAAGCGGTCACTTTCGCATGAAGACCCGGTACAACGAACACGTGGCAACAAGGTCATTCTCCCCACGGTATAGGGTAGTGATGTATAACCCGATTGGAACGAAAGGACTGTGTTCGAGGCGGGGTTTAGGCCGCACGTCCGGGAGCTTCCTGGCTCGTGACGACGACCATTCCCCGAAGTGAAGAACCCAGGGGTCCAGTGGAGGTGGGAGAATTGGTAACGTAACGAACGGTTTAATTACATGGTAGCGATACAGTCGTCAAATCCAAGAGAACAAATGGAGCTCTCACGCCCCGCCTTATATAGGGGTCCGTTTTCTCCCTCTCTCTCCGCCAGGGCAGCAGGTGCGACAGCCACGTGCCTTGCAGCTGGGTCCGCCGCGTCGCAGTCAGAAATGAGTCATAGCCAAGGTTCTCCGCAGTTAGGCCAGGCCTCTCTCCCCTTCCGGAGCGCACGAACCCACACGCACACACACACACGTCCCGTTGACGTCACGGACGCGTTGAGACACGTTTTGGGCAGCCTTCGACAGGTGGGCGTCAGTCCTGAACACGTCGGGACTCGTTTTGGGACTCGTTTCCGCAGCGTTGAAACTCGGAAGAAGGTTGCCGAAGGTTCCATTCTTAACAGCCCCTCCGGGGCCAGGGAAACCTCGAATGGCCGGTGGTACAATCGCTGGCCTGAAGAGGTGGGCTTGGAGTAGGCCTTGAGAAGACGCTGCAAGCACCAAACAAACTCCCAAACCTCTCACAACGGAGGCATCAGCGGAAACGTCCCCCACAACACCACGCCACACCGCAGTCAAACGCTCGGAATTCGCCAAAGACCCGCCAGACTGGATTACGGATTACCAAAATTTGGTACAATTCCGGGTATCGAGACCCCCTGTCGCCAAAAAAACTCACTTTTCCAACGAGGTCACTAAGAACAAAATACAAAAGACAAAAACTCTTCGCAATTTGTGAGGTCAATTTGGGGTTTCAACGAAGTGCCCCCACTTAGATCCTCATTCCCGTGGATGACGAAAACCTCTGAGATCAACCCTACTGTTTTGGTGATATCAGAAAAATCTGCTCAACCCATCGGCATTGCCGTTAAATTTGCCTTTCCTTTTTCTTACGCTGAAGTCATAGCGATCGATTTTCACGTGATTTCTAGACGTGAAAATACGGTCCTTATAACGCCGATAAAACAATCCGCCTTTTTCATGCCCCGTCACATTGGTCCTAGCAATCTCCTGAGCTGTAGCGCGAAACCCTGACACACTAGGGTCGCTCTTCTGCTCGACTGTCAAAGACACTCTGTCTACTCGTAGCAGAGGATCAAAGTTACGCGACGCCGGAGCTACGAGAGATCTTTCACTGATCCCGTCTTCCTCCGCCTTTTTCGCCGGCGCGTTGGGACGGCGTACGCTTTCTAGTGCTACGAGGTCAGGCTGTTCTACAACCTGGTCCCTCTCATCCCGGTTTTCTGCCTCCAACTCTGGGAGTGCTTTCTCCCCGTCAGCTGCCTCTGGCTCTGGATCCCTCGTCAACAAAGGGGCGACCTGACGCGATTTGGACCTCGTACATGACTGAACTAGCCCTTCTCCCAGTTGTTGACCCCTTTCGCGCAGCAGGAAATCTGACCGGTTAGAAAACAAATAAGGATACTCCAACGGGACTGTCTGCGAGACAGCCGCCTCTGTCACTAGCTCTCCGAACGGGCCAGTTATCCTTACTGTCGCCATAGGCAGACAGACACTGTGCTTTTCGAGCAGCTGCTTGATCCAAACTACCTTTCCAGTAAAATCGGAGGTCGTTACATACGAAGGATGAACAACGTCCATCGTCGCTGCACTGTCCCGAAGCACCCTGCACGGCTTTCCGTTTACCTGGAGCTCGTGAAGATAGGGACGAAGGAGCTTCAGGTCCTCGTCACTACCGTTCACGTACGAGAACACCACCCGCGGTTTCTTACATCTGGTCGCTGTGTGTCCCGGCTCCTGACAGTTGTAGCACAGGAACGGCTTCCTTGCCTCGAACTGCCCTGTTGGGCTTTTCCGCGCCTCGTCTCCGTTCGAGTGTTCTGCGCTCTTTTCTGGGACCTTTTGTCCTGCTTCGGGCTTCTCGGGCCCGTTTTCTCGCGAGCCGTTACCCTGTCGGAAGGTCTTGCGCTGATCGCTTCGGCCGGATTCGCTTTCCTCTCCGCTCAGCTTTCTACGCGTTGCGTACTCTTCGGCTAGCTCAGCGGCCCTTTCGACAGAGTCGACTCCCACCCTGTCCTGCACCCAGAGCTTGACTGACTGCGGAATGCTACGAAAGAACTGTTCGAGGCACACACACTCGACTACCTTGTCTCGGCTTTCGTACACTTCCTCGCTCTTCAACCATTCTATCAGGTTGGTTTTAAGCCCGTACGCGAATTCCGAGTAGCCCTCGCTGCTCTTTTTGGATGCGTTTCTAAACCTTTGACGGAACGCCTCGGCAGAAAGGCGGTACCGCTTCAAAAGGCTGGACTTCACCTTGTCGTAGTCGTCCGCGTCTCCAGCACTAAGGCGCGCGACAACCTCTGCAGCCTCACAGGGCAACAGAGTCAAAAGCCGTTGCGGCCACGTTTCTGGGGCGAAGCTCAACTTCTCACATGTCCTCTCAAAGTTAACTAAGAATAGGCCCACGTCTTCCCCAACTTTAAACGGCTGCATGAGCTTCTTCATTTGATACGACTCGGTCTCACTTGCTCGTACCGGAGCCCCAACTCTACTGTTCTGCGAGTTTAATCGCTGTTGTTCAATTTCGAGCTCTAGCCTTCTCAGCGCTCGCTCCTCTTTCGCTGCAGCCTGTTCCCGCTCTCGTTCCTCTTTCGCTGCAGCCTCACTCTTAGCGTTCTGAAGCAGTTCCCACGAAATTTTAATTTCCTCTGCTTCCGCGCTCTCTGAAATCGCTTTACTGATCTCAGATTTCTTCATCTTTTGCTCCACCTCCACACCCAATTCTTCACATAAACAGAGTAAATCTGTTCTCAGTAACCTCATCAGATCCATGATCGCTGCTCTTTAGCTTTGGCTTTGCAATAAAACTTGTCGCGAGGTTGTACACAAACCTAGCGCACGAGTCAAACACTAAGGATTCCCAGCAGTTCAAAATTAATTACCCATAATCTGAAGCCTGGCGAATCTCAAAGCAAAGTCCAAACGCTCACCCGCAGATGTAGCACGATGTCGCATGGTCCGATCCCAACCGCTGCCAACCAGTTGTTCGAGGCGGGGTTTAGGCCGCACGTCCGGGAGCTTCCTGGCTCGTGACGACGACCATTCCCCGAAGTGAAGAACCCAGGGGTCCAGTGGAGGTGGGAGAATTGGTAACGTAACGAACGGTTTAATTACATGGTAGCGATACAGTCGTCAAATCCAAGAGAACAAATGGAGCTCTCACGCCCCGCCTTATATAGGGGTCCGTTTTCTCCCTCTCTCTCCGCCAGGGCAGCAGGTGCGACAGCCACGTGCCTTGCAGCTGGGTCCGCCGCGTCGCAGTCAGAAATGAGTCATAGCCAAGGTTCTCCGCAGTTAGGCCAGGCCTCTCTCCCCTTCCGGAGCGCACGAACCCACACGCACACACACACACGTCCCGTTGACGTCACGGACGCGTTGAGACACGTTTTGGGCAGCCTTCGACAGGTGGGCGTCAGTCCTGAACACGTCGGGACTCGTTTTGGGACTCGTTTCCGCAGCGTTGAAACTCGGAAGAAGGTTGCCGAAGGTTCCATTCTTAACAACTGTCACCGAAGTTGCAGCGCCACTGGCAAGGACCTTTTACAGTCGGTAAACGCCTCAGCGACGTGGTATACCGCATATGACGCACCGATTGATCGCGGTTCAATGTGGTACACCGTGACCGACTATCCTCAATGAAGGACTCCGTTAAGACAGGCCGAAGTTTGAAGAGACGAAGGGGAGGTAACGTAGCGGAGGAAGAAGAGAACGAAGGGGGCGCACGGGGTGAGAGCACGAGACAGGATCTTAGAGCGGACGCCAGGACTCACATTAAATAGTTTTGTAAGCGGAAAACGCTTCAAAATTATGTTTACTAGAGTACGAAGACTGAGCGTTCAGGCTCATATTTATAGATTTTGGGAAGGAAGAGACGGTAGTATATACGAAAAAAAACAAAAAAAAAAACAGAAAATGTCTCGCTCGTTTTGTTTTTTTGGTTTTGTGCGCTATGTCAAGAACGCTCGTCGTCCGGATGTTGTGTTATGATTTTCCTCGTGGCTTTGGCCGACTGGGAACTTCGCTTTGCTTCCTCTAATACGGAGGTAATTTTAGGTTACGTCACTCGACCGGTTTTCACCCGATGATGAACCGCTTAGCAACGTGTCTTGTAGGAAGCCCCTAATAGGCGATTTGTAGCAAACACTGAAAGGACGGGCCCCGACTAAAATTATAGTCAATTCCCTCCTCTCCTTCTTCTCCCCTCCTCCCCTCCTTCGTCTCTCCTCCTCTTCCCCTCCTCCTCCACAATTCCTTCTCCTCCCCTACTCTCCTCCTCCTCCCTCCTCCTCCCCTCTCTCCTCCTCATCCTCTTCTTTCCCCCTCCCTTTTCTCCCCTCCTCCTCTCTTCCTCCTCCTCCCTCGTGAACCTCGTGACGTCACACGTGACGTCATTATGAGAAACGTTCCATAATGCAACGTGCGGTTACGCCGACGGCGATGGCGACGCCGCTCAAGCCGAAAACAGGCGCCTAAGAGCTCCGCTCTAAAATTAATAACATAATGGGGCTATCTACGGTGTCCGTCTGCTAACAAAAGGCATCTGATTGACACTACAGCCGAGAGGTGGAGGCAAGTTTGAGGGCGTAGAAAACTATCTCTATGACAATTCGCTGGATCGCGCATCCCCGCCTGGTCGCTGCAGCGCAAGTGCGGCCACCGGACGGTCATCTTGCGCCACAAAAAGTCGACATTTTGGAGCGCAGCGAGGCTGGGCGGCAGAGCGCTGAAGACAAGTTTTCTGTTCTGTTGCGACCGGGGTGTTCTCCAGGCAGCCTCAAGCAGGGCCAGGCCAGGACAGGAACCGCAGGCCGACTCCCGGCAGGAACATCACGAGACGGGAGGGTCTCTCGCGACAAGCTCTGTTTAATACATATATATAAAATATCTACATCGTCCGAGAGCATACATGCGACCTCCTGTTTGTTCCTTTTATCGGGTCGCAGTTCGGTACTCTCGCGGCTGGCAGCCAATGGTGGCCAAGCGTCCAACAAACGTCATGTCCAGGCCCCGCCCCCACTCATCCCCCAGCATGCACACACACACACACGTACACACTGTAGTGGCGGCAGGACTTCACATTCCGGCGCCGAGGCACGGTCGCCCTCGATAAGACGCGCCGACGAGGACACGACAAAAGGTCCACTGTCAGCCCTGGAGATCATTACCGAGACAGTGATGAACCCCCCATTAGGCGGCGGGAAGGGGTTCGGCCGGACCATCCGCAAGTAACGTCGGAGGATAATCCGAACCGAACACACCCTCACGAAGGTCCTACAGCCGCCGCGCCGTCACCCGGAATTTTCGCCCGGTAGTCCCCCCGCTTCCTGCGTCGACTGACCCCGTTTCGGGCCAACGTAGCGCAGCCAGAAAGAAGGGTCCGGCTCAGCTTCGCGCCTAGGTGTGGCGACGTCAGCACGGCGGTCCTCCGTAGAAGGCCACGGCATCCCCTTGCACCAGGTGCGTTGGCAACCCAAAGTCGCCTCTCGCTTCGTTTCCGGACACAAGGCGTTCACCGGTGCTGGTCGGATTAGAAGGGAAGGTCTGGTCCGGGGGCCTTTCACAACAGCTCCTTCGTCGTCATTTGCCGAGAAGTCTTAGAGCGCAGCTCTGAGGCGCCCGTTTCCAGGTTGAGCGGCGTCGCCATCGCCGTCGGCGTAACCGCGCGTTACATTATGGGACGTTTCCCATAATGACGTCACATGTGACGTCACGTGTGACGTCACGAGAGTCGCTAGGGTCACGAAAACACTCGTGAAGGTCACGACGAAGGTCACGACCTTCGCAATAAAATTCACGTGAAGTTCACGACCTTCACGAGGCCTTCACGAGGGTCACGAGTGACGTCGCGAGGGAGGTGGGAGGGAGTGGGAAGGAGGAGGAGGGAGATAGGGAGAGGATGGAGGAGGGGGAGAGGGTGGAGGAGAGGGGGAGGAGGGGCATACCCTCCTCTCCGTACCTTTTTCTCTTCCAGCCCAAGAGCTGCGCTCTAATTCGGCATTACAGGGAGTTGTAAACGTCTTTCATTTTTTTTTTTCAAAATCTTGTTTGACCGGTGATAATTGTCTTTGAGAACACGTGGAAATTTTTACGAAGATGCAGCACCGTAGCAAAAAGGCACAACTCATCAAAAGCAAGTCTGGCCGGTCTCGCGGCGTGATCAAAGCTTCCTTGGTACGCCGAAGTGCCGCGCCTCTGTGCCTTCACACGCTCGGAAACCGATCATGAATCGACGCCGTGTGGATCTGTTTCGCGAGTGTAACGCACGTGAAGACTTATGTGCCTCCGCAGCAGCGTTTTCCTTTACTCTGACGACTGTACTTGTAAATTGCGGAATTCGCGGTCCAGATACGAGTCAGAGGAGGTGGAAGTTTCGATTAATCGCATGAGGCTACAATGGAGCAGTTCGCAGTAAGTATTCATATATTTCAATAAAAAAAAACAAAGTGTGCTATTCGAGACATTCAGCAGTTTCAATGAAAACAACACTTCACGCTCGTTTTAAAATGAAACACATAAAAAAATTGAGTCAGACTCTTCACTGGCCCATAGCAATTATAGTACGCATGTTACTGAACCTTATGCTTGGGCCCACGCTGTGCTATGCGCGCCGTTTTTCCTGGCGGTGCAGTTTCATCTTCGAGAAGCACGAGGCTGTTAGCTCAGTTAGGTCAACGACATGATTATTATGATGTTCAGTATCGAACATTTGTTCATGTATGCCTCAGAAAAGTTCAGCCTGCTCTTCGGCAAGGTCATGCAGAGTAGCGCACAAAATGGTAACTTGTAGATGCGGTCCCTCGATCAGCTTTCTGCTTGTGCTGTTACCGGCCTCCAGTCTTCCGAGGCTTTTCTCAGTACTTTTACAGATAGCCACCACACTTGACGAGGGTCCAAGTAGTCAGCCCCGGTTATTTAGTCTTAGGAGCTGGTCACAACCTCCTTGCCGTTGCAAAACTATCATACGGACTGGACAGGTTACCTTTCATTACAGCTTGCGGAGCACATTGCCGGCGATGTAATCTACCACATTTTCTACGTGCAGGGACAGAGTCGTAGTGTTCGGAACACCCAGAGAGTCATGCCAAAGCGGCGGACTGCTCGGTCATCCAATGGAGCATCGTGGGTTTCATGATCACTTGCCGGATGCTGGTCTGGTCTTACATCAAACAGTTTCCCTGGCCCGTTGCACCTCGTGACACACAAGGAGCCTTTTGTAAGCAGCCACAAACTATAGAGCCGCCGGATTCTTATTTCAACCGCCCTTGCTTCTGATGGCGCCAAAGAAAAGCGCAATGTGGTTCTTGCAGCACTTGTAGGTCAGCAGGTACCTCATGAGGAATTCTTGACCACCCAACAGTTCTTCGCAGAGGCGCTCAAAGCTCTTTATGACCAAAAGAAATTCCGGGGAAGCTGTCTTCCTTCTGGTTAGGTAGCGCGGCCGGCCAGTGACGTCCTTCAAGCCGAGGATGTAGCTGGCTGCTTCCTGGAAGAAGGGCTTCCATAGGTGATGTGGGCTCACCCTCAAGGGTGCTTTGAAGTTCTTGAGCACAGGACTCTTTGAGTTCATCACGTCCAACAGCTTGTCGAAGATCCTGATGAGCTTCACTTTGGCCTCGCGGTCAGCAAAGCTCCCTTTCTTGAGGTGAAGGTCGCAAAATTCTACAGCATCGTCGACGCTTGAGTTGGTTGCTTGAGCTGCTAGGTTCACCTTAATCTTTTGACGCCTCCACTAAACACGTGCCCGTCGCAGCTTGTTGCCTGCCCTGAGACCTTCTTTTTCTTGAAGCTTGTTTAGCTCCTGAATGTAGAGCCACCTGACGGAACGTCCGTCGGGATCCGTGACCTCCTGCAGAGACGAGAGTGCATTGCGCAGTAACTTAAGGATGTGAAGAATGCGAAATTGAAAGAAAGCTCTCTAGTTAAAGTTTGCAGGATATGGGAATCAGGGCTTCATTCCTTGACGGGGGACTGTGAGGTCAACCTTAACTGGTGGTCCAATACGATTGGAGCCTGTCGCATGTTACGGAGCAGACAACAACACCAAAGTCGTGTAGCTTCATTAGACACGTGTTCACCAAGTTGGCCTTCTCTGCACCACCCATGCCGTGCATCCAGGAGTACGCACAGGGCAGATTCTAGTGGTGGTTGAGAGCCACGACCATGAAGAGTAGGACTTCGGTGGCAAGCAGTTGACTGTCATCGTCCACTGCAGTTCCAAGATCGAGAAGTCCTCTGAACTTTGTGGGATTTCCCTTGCTGCTACCCGTCTCGAGGAATGACAGAGCACACCGGTTCAACAACACGTAAACATTTAATGACCGCTATCGCCTGCGGCGCGATCCCAACAGCCCCCCGCGCATCCGCTGCGACGGCCCTTTATCAGCGGCGGAGCGCCGCTCGCGTGGCCAGTTGCCCTTGGCCCCCTCGTGGTCAAGATGACCACTCATGATCGTCGTAGGGGCAACCTGGGCCAACCGCTTGGAATCTCCAGGTTGCCCACACATCTCCCCCCTTCCAAAAACGAAAACCGCGGACGTCTTAGATGGTCTTGGGGGGCCTTCCTTCTGGGTCAGCCAGGGTCTTCTCAGATGGGCGAGCACGGGTCCGACGTCAGTACTTCCGGACAGTACCGATGCGGCTGAGGGGGGGGGGGGGGGGTCTGATGATGGGAGCTGCGTCGCCGCTCTCTGGCACGTCGAGGAACTAGAAATTAAAAACAACATGAGGCCATGGCGCGGTAGGAATAAGTGGCCGCGCACACGAAAGATGCCTGCCCTACTGTGCATACGGGAGCGCGGCTACTTTCTCTTCTCCCCCCCCCCAAAACACTGAAGAGGGAATGAACATAATGCACTTGGAGCTCGCGCTACTCCTGGTCATCTTCACCGCCGTCTCAAGTTGTACCGCGGCAGAGACGGTGTGGAATCTTCCGAGAGGTGGTCCGGATAGTCGCCATCTGGAACCTGCGACACATCTACCTCCTCGGGTTCATAGAAAGCTTTTAGGTCGGCGACATGAATAGACCCGCAAACTTCACCAGATTCGCAATGCACCAGCTCATAAGACAGGTTGGAGAGCTTCCTACTAACACGGTAGGGGCCATCCCACCTCTTTGCTAAAGAGGCCGTGAAGCCTCTAGCAGCATCACTCAGCGGATGAGTTCGCTTCAGTACCAGATCTCCCACCTTGAACTGCAGATTTCGCCTCCCCTTGTTGTACTGGTTTGCCTGCTGCAGTCTCGAGACGTCGAGGCTCTCTCGAGCTTCACGCAGGTTCTCCGTGAAACGCTTCCGGAGATCTTCTGCGAACTGCGTGGTAGTGCGCTGCATGCTTGCAGGATCTGTGCAAAGAAGGCCGTTTCCCAGGGGAAACACGAGCTCTTTCCCAAAGTTAAGTTGAGCCGGAGTAAAGCCCGTGGACCGGTTGATTGTTGTGCGGGTAGCGAATGCCATTTCCGCCAATTTCGCGTCCCAGTCTTTGTGTCGCTCTGTATGCGCTACAAGCATCTGCTTCAGGTTACGGTTCACTCTTTCCGTGATATTCGCCTGTGGATGGTATGGCGAAGTCCGTTTGTGCCGTATGCCTAGCGCCTTACACGCATCCACGAACACCTTGCTAACAAAATAAGAAGCGTTGTCTGTAATAAGCGTTGCGGCAAAGCCAAAGCGCGCGAACGTCTCGAGAAGACAGTCCCAGATTTTCCTAGAGTCTAGTTTGCGTAAAGGAAACATTTCGACCCACTTCGTGAAATGGTCGGTCACTACTAGCAAATACTGATTGCCGCGTGGACTACGGGGAAAGGGACCGACAACGTCGCAGGCAACACACTCCCAGGGGTACTTGCTTTCGACCGACTGCATTAAACCTGGTGGTTGGCCACCTCGGGGTTTCGCCTTCTGACAAACCGGGCAGCTACGTGTGTACCTCATTACATCCTGCCTCATACCTGGCCACGTTGCAATTTGGGACAACTTTTCGTAAGTTTTGCTCCCACTGCTGTGGCCTGCCAAGGCGGGATCATGCATATATCTTATAAATGACTTACGCAGTTTACGTGGTATTACAGTCCGGAATGGCGGGCCGCTGGACCCATCGTCCGCCTGGGGGATGTATCGCAGCAGGATGCCGTCGCTGCTGAGCAGGTATGAGTCCAAGTCTCCGGGATTCCCAGCGTCGGCCTGAGTTTTCTTCTGCCAGCTGGTGCATCACCTTCTTACAAAGTCCATCGGACAGCTGGGCAGCCCGGAGCTCCTCTCTGCTCACCAGGGTTCCCCACCGTGAATCTGGTGTGATGGGCGCCGCATTGGCCAGTACCACCAAGTCGGGATCCACCTGCCTTTCCTGCCCGGGAAGTGGAGCACGGGATAACGCATCTGCAACGTGGTTAGCCACTCCACGCTTGTACTCGATTGTGTATTTGTAGCGCTGGAGCGAAAGGGCCCATCGAGCGAGTCGTCCTGCAGGGTTTTGAAGCCCTTTGAGCCACGAGAGAGCCATGTGGTCAGTTTGAATGCTAAACGAAGCGCCGTCAAGGTACATGTCAAACTTCTTAAGCGCAAAAATAATTGCCAGGCACTCTTTTTCGGTTGTTGAGTAGTTTCGCTCCGCTCCGGTTAACGTGTGACTGGCGAAAGCTACGGGACGAAGAACGCTGTCATGTTCCTGCAGAAGAACTGCTCCTAGTCCGTAATCGCTTGCGTCGGTCTGCAAGATGAACGGACGATTCAAGTCGGGCAGGTTTAAACACGCGTTTTCAGTCACAGCCCTTGAAAGACACGTGAATGCGGTTTGCTGCTCCTGCCCCCAACACCATTTCGTTTTTTTGCGGAGCAATCGGTTCAGAGGTTCAGTTATCTCAGCACATTGCGGAATAAAGTCTCTATAGAACGCAATCATCCCGAGATATCTCTGTAGGCTTTTGACGTCATGAGGGGGTGGGTACTCCGTTATTGCGCGGAGCTTATCTTCATTCGGGCGCAGCGTTCCGTTATCTACAACAAATCCGAGAAGGTTGATTACAGGCGATGCCAACTGGACTTTATCTGGATGAATCGTAAGGCCGGCCTGACGCATTCGTTCGAGTATGGTATGAAGGTGTACGAGATGCTCCTCGAATGTTCGTGAAAACACCACTACGTCATCCATGTACGCCATCGCAAACTCGTACTTCGCGTCACCGAGGACAACGTCCATTAGGCGTTGAAAGCTGGCGGGAGAGTTGGACAAACCAAAGGGAAGGCGAGTGAATTCGAACAACCCCCTGTGGCAAATGAATGCGGTCTTCTTTACATCAGCCGGATGAACTTCGATTTGAAGAAATCCGCGGCTGCAATCGAGGGTTGTGAAAACAGTCGCGTTTCCAAGGGCATACATTACTGAGGAAATGCTAGGAAACGGGTAACTGTCTCTGACTGACACTTCATTTAGGCGCCTGTAATCAACACAAAGCCTTGCTGTGCCGTCCTTCTTTGGAGCAAGGACCACCGGGGAAGCCCATGGGCTTTTTGACTGACGTACTGCGCCTGTGTCGATCATTTCCGATAGCGCCGCATCAAGAAGTTCGCGCTTGTGAGCACTTATGGGTCTCGGATTACACCTCCGCGGGGGTGCATCCTTAGTTTCGATGCGGTGCCGTAGGAGATCGGTTTTCCCAGGTCTTTCCGTGAACATCGGCGAGAAGGGTTCCAGCAGTTGCTGGAGCTGCTTCTGGTTGTCCTCACCGGAACACTTTTGCACGGCTTTGAGCACGCTGTCTGGAAGTAAAGACATCTGCCCGGCAAAGTTTAACGGGAACGCTTCGCCGCGAATACAATCCTGCCGTCTTGTAAACGGCGTTAATTTCGTTTCGCCTCCCAACCAATATCCAGCTTGGGCAAAGTCTAGCAAAACCCGCTCCGCTGCAATAAAATCTCTACCAAGGATCATGGGCACTGGCAGTTCTGGGAGGTATACGAACCGTTGTCTTCGTTTTCTGCCATGAAAGGAAATTCGTAACCTGACTGCACCGGCAGCAGGCAGTACGGACCCCGATGCTACCTGCAATTTCACGTTTGCTGACCGGAGATGTATCTTTTTCTTGTTACATTCCGCAAATACTGCATCCCCAATAAGCGATATGTTTGCACCAGTATCTAAAAGAGCGGCCACTGGTGTACCTAGT
Source organism: Ixodes persulcatus (assembly GCA_013358835.2). Classification (NCBI taxonomy): domain Eukaryota; kingdom Metazoa; phylum Arthropoda; class Arachnida; order Ixodida; family Ixodidae; genus Ixodes; species Ixodes persulcatus. The sequence goes on along the minus strand of JABSTQ010006578.1, from coordinate 94,805 downwards.
ACATTCACAGTCATACGAGGTTCAAGAGACTTGGGTTTGGCTTCGATTCTACTCACAGCTGGGATGAGCACTGTTGGTTTCTCGTTTAGTGAGGTTGTTCCTACCCCCGTCGGCTGGTGCGAGTCCATTAGCGACCGGCCATCCAGAGCGACCATCCTTGGTGTTGAGAACTTCAAAGCGGCTCCGACGCTGGGGATCGGGCCGGAATCTGACGGGCCGACCTTTGGCTGAAAGGGAATCGCATTAGGGTCCAACTCAAATGCAGTTGCTTCGGGTAGCTTAGGACCGGGAACAGTGGAAGCTGTTCGCCCGGGGATCAGTGCAAAGGCAGACGCGCCGGGAGTCTCACGACCGAGAATGTTGTGAGCTGGCTGCCCGGGTGTCACTGCAACAGCAGGCACGCCGGGAGTCTCAAGACCGCGAACGGTGTGAGCTGGGCGCCCGGGTGTCGGTGTGAAAGCCGACACGCCGGGAGTCTCATGACGGAGAGTGTTGTGAGCTGGCCGCCCGGGTGTCACTGCAACAGCAGGCACGCCGGGAGTCTCAAGACCGCGAACGGTGTGAGCTGGGCGCCCGGGTGTCCATGCAAAATCAGACACGCCGGGAGTCTCACGACGAGGAGTGTTATGAGCTAGCCGCCCGGGTGTCTGTGCAAAAGCAGACACGCCTGAGAGTCTCAAGACCGCGAACGGTGTGAGCTGGGCGCCCGGGTGTCCATGCAAAATCGGACACGCCGGGAGTCTCATGACGGAGAGTGTTGTGAGCTGGCCGCCCGGTTGTCGATGCGAGAGCAGACACGCCGGGAGTCTCAAGACCGCGAACGGTGTGAGCTGGGCGCCCGGGTGTCCATGCAAAATCGGACACGCCGGGAGTCTCACGACGAAGAGTGGAAGCGTTATGAGCTGGCCGCCCGGTTGTCGATGCGAGAGCAGACACGCCGGGAGTCTCAAGACCGCGAGCGGTGTGAGCTGGGCGCCCGGGTGTCGACGCGAACGCCGACACGCCGGGAGTCTCATGACGGAAAGTGTTGTGAGCTGGCCGCCCGGTTGTCGATGCGAGAGCAGACACGCCGGGAGTCTCAAGACCGCGAACGGTGTGAGCTGGGCGCCCGGGTGTCCATGCAAAATCGGACACGCCGGGAGTCTCACAACGAAGAGGGAAAGTGTTATGAGCTGGCCGCCCGGTTGTCGATGCGAGAGCAGACACGCCGGGAGTCTCAAGACCGCGAACGGTGTGAGCTGGGCGCCCGGGTGTCGACGCGAACGCGGACACGCCGGGAGTCTCATGACGGAAAGTGTTGTGAGCTGGCCGCCCGGTTGTCGATGCGAGAGCAGACACGCCGGGAGTCTCAACACCGCGAACGGTGCGAGCTGGGCGCCCGGGTGTCCATGCAAGATCGGACACGCCGGGAGTCTCACAACGGAGAGTGTTATGCGAAAGGAAAAGTGATGGAGGGCCACCGAGGGTCGATGGGAAAGCGTCAGTCCCCGGAGCCCGTCTGAGCCTCCGGGAGGCCCGGAGGCGGCTGCGGCGGCTCGATCTTGTGGATCGTGTTTTCGGCGCGGCCGGCGGAGAGTAGCGATTTCTTACCACCGCCGGCCGTAGCCGTTTCCCTGTGTCTGAGGCTGCCGCCGCTGTTCGCTACATTCCTGGCGTATGTGTCCTGGCCGGCCGCCTCGAAAACAACGGGGCGTGGCCCGCCCGTCGGCTTCGTGCGGTGTCCCGCTCGTACTTGCCCCTCCCGAGCTCCGCGTTACCGGTCCAGAGGTCAAGAACTGATCTTGGCCAATGGAGGAGTTGTGGCGTTGTGAATGTATGCCCTCAAACCCGCTGCGCCTTCGTGATTCATATGCATGAGATCTAGGGCTCGGGGGACAGACGCCTGGTTGGAATAGTCTGGTTCTCCCCCGACTCTATGTACCCGTGTGTTTCCAGACCACGCAAATGATGGTTCCAGGGTCATGTTCTGTGGAGGAGGGGGGCGGTATCTAAGTTCCGCGAGGATATCGGCCTGGATAGTGATCGCCGCTCGTGCCATCTCGTCTAAGTTCTGAAATGTGCGCCCCCTGAGATGGGGGTGAAAACGCGGGTGGCTTTGGCGGATGGCGCGTTCTACTTTCTCCGCGTCTGGTGCCGCGGCGTCGGCGATGTCGTACAGGCCCTGGAGAGCCCTTACAAACTCGATGAGTGACTCGTCCGGGTGCTGTGTGCGCGCACGCAGCTCGTCCCTGATCCGCATGTTGTAATCCGGAGGCAGGAACTCCGCCCTGAACCGCGCCTCAAAATCCGACATACTTGTGAATTTAGTTTGTCTTTGCCTCCACAGTGCTGCACTGTCTGTCAGTGCAACCGGCAAAAGGCGGGTGAGGACGGTTTCGTCGTCAATTCCCGACGCAGCTTGGTAGTCCCGCAGTTCTGAGACGAACATCGCGACTGACTTTCTATCTGCGTACCCCGAAAAAACCGGAACGCTAAGCGAGATCCTTAGGTAGTCCCTGGGGGGCGTGCTTCCAGCAGGAGTGGGGCTTGAGCGCATCATCTGCTCTCGTTGTATCTGAAGAAGCATGGTCATGGCCACTCTTAGTTCTGCTAGACCACCCTCTGATGCTGCGCCTCCCGGGACTGAGACTGTAGGCTGAGCGTCTGGTTTTATGTCGCTGGCGGAGTTATCCGCGAGTGCACCGAGCGTCAAAAGATCGTCCTCACTCACGTTTTTGTCGGCGTCCTCTGTAGACGGCATCGTGTTGCAGTGGAGGCTGCCGCAGGTCAATGAACTTAGGCTTGCGAAGAAACGCCCCCTCAATTGTGGGCAAACTCAGGAACGCAAAATTGGCTATGTAAAACGTGACTATGTAAAACGTAACGTAAAACGAACCCAGTTTGCGGCCATCCTCTCAGACGAGCAGCATATCACGTCTGGGCGCCAGTGTGGGATTTCCCTTGCTGCTACCCGTCTCGAGGAATGACAGAGCACACCGGTTCAACAACACGTAAACATTTAATGACCGCTATCGCCTGCGGCGCGATCCCAACAGCCCCCGCGCATACGCTGCGACGGCCCTTTATCAGCGGCGGAGCGCCGCTCGCGTGGCCAGTTGCCCTTGGCCACCTCGTGGTCAAGATGACCACTCATGATCGTCGTAGGGGCAACCTGGGCCAACCGCTTGGAATCTCCAGGTTGCCCACAAGTCCAGGGAAAAGTTCGAACGAAGTCCGAAGACTCACCGACGTCTTGAATCCGACGAACGACGAAAGCTTCACGTGCCCGGCGTGGTGGACTGGTTGCTCGGCGGCCGACGCAACGCAGCACCGCACGCACACACACACACTTCCCGAAAAGGGAAAAACCGACGCCCGTCGTCACTGCTGGAATCGTAGCCAGAGCAGAGGGCTTGAGGGAATGAAGATAGCAGCGCCGACATCACGTTCGCTCGAGCTGCTCGAGCTGGGGGCCGCCATGTTTCGCGAGACGAGGAAAGCATGGAAGACCGACGACGAGACGAGAGAGACAGAGAGGAGGTGCCGAAGGAAGCGGAGAGCATTAACTCAAGGTCGCAGTGCGAGGACCTGCATGGTCTCCTTCCGACGGTGCAGCTAGTGCAGCAACGCACCGGTGCCGCGCGCCGCATGAAGTCCCTGGCGAACGTAGTGCAGCCGCACCGACACGACCAGGCGAACGTGACGCGTCCGTCGGTGCAGCGCGGTGCGGTGCGGTGCGCCCCAGTCGAATGTGACATCAGATTCCCTTGCGAAAGAAGAGCAGATCGCTGGCCTGGAAAGCGACCGCCGAGAAAAGAAGCCAAAGCTCCGCTGCTCGTCCTTCTTCACGAGAGTAGAAAGGCTGAAAGTTTTTGTAGCGTGAGCTACACTGGCCGAGGTTGAGCAGTTTCGCGTGGCTCCTGGAGAGCCGTGCTGCGCATGCGCGAGGAGCAGTGACGTCACACGGCGCACAGCTGGCGCGAAAAGTCAAATTTGGGGGTTTTACGTGCCAAACCAACGACGGGCATCTGGCACGACCCAGCGGAGGACTGAGGATTAGTATGGACCACCTGGGGATCTTTTGACGTGCAACCGAAAGCTCGGTTACACGGCGCCTTCTCCGCAATAAGCCTCCGTCAGATTGCGGGCACCTCGGCCGGGATTCGAACCCGCCAGATGGGGATCCGTAAGCCAGCGCTCTCGCCTCGGAGCCACCGAGCCGGCTGCACAGCTGGCGCGCCGGAGCCGCCGCCGCCGCTTGCTCCGCCGCCATCGCGCGCGCCTCGGCGGTCTGTGCATTCCAGAGGAGTGACGCCATAGCCGCGGCAGACGCACGGGCGCCGCCGCGTGCCCAGCTGTGCGTCTCCGTAGCGCAGTAGCCAAGTCTGACGCTGCACTGGAGCCGCTTGATAGCGCCTCTCATTTTGTGCGCATGCGCAGAGGTATCAGTGGGGGTATACATATAGCGGGGCGTTTGCCAGTGTGGTATTGCCATTGAGAAGGAGAGCGAAATTGCTGCTCAGCGGCGCAGAAGAGCGGAGAAGCTTAACTCATCGGATCCCGAAGTAGTCACATAATGCGTATACCCTGTGTGTGTCATTGAAGCAGCAGTAAGCATGATAATCAAGCTAATCCTAGACAACCAGGAAAGCTAAGAATAACGAGCTGAACCTAAGCTCACGCTACGTATATCCTGGCAAAGCCGAGCTAAGCCACTGCAATTTGTTTTGTTTGTTTTTGCCATTCATCTTCCCGATGTGAAGGTAGAGTTGAACGATTGTTCTTTGACGCCTGTTTTTCACAGGAAGATTTTTTGCAGAGTATAGTCCACTCTAAACAGGGCTTGAATTTATGGATAACGTTCATGTGGATTTATGTATTTATGTGCTTTAACTGGCGGGAGGGGCAAAAAGTTAGCTAATGTCACAGCCAGATTTGACGTCACATCGAATCTGTTCAAGACTTTAGATAATTTTTGCGCGATTTCTTTCTTGCTAAATTTAACGGAAATAATAAAAAGCCACTCCTGTTACGTGCCTACCTGCCAACGTCACAATAACTCCAGGTCCCCAGCTTGCACCAAAGACAGCGTTAGAAGCATACTTTAGTTGTAATAGTTAAAAAGCGCAAAGAGACACGGACAAGGAAGATAGACAGAGACACAGCACTATATTTGTGTCTCTATCTTCCGCTCCGCGTCTCGTTGCGTTTCTTTTTTTTTTTTAATATAATGAATCACCAGCTAGCCTAGCTTTCCACCCTTGTCATACTCTAGTTGCTTCGTAGGCGGGCATTTTATTAATTATTGTGTGGGAATTTATCACGAACCATGATAGCTAAGATCCCCATTAAATTGCGGAATTTGTCCCCTGGCAACTACCAAGTGACAGCTACGGATGGGCCGACGTCAGGGGAAAATGGCTGATTTCAGGGATGGCATACAAATGTGTAACTTGAATAATCGATTTAAAATTATAATTTAAAATGATTATTTAGTTTGCTAATAAACTCTTTACACTCAACACCTAGCTTCGGCCGCGGTCGAGAGCGTTATGTGGAATAAAAAATCGATCTCGAATCACGTTCCTTCCCCCCCCCCCCAAAAAAAAAACAAAAAAGAAATAGTTAATATTGCTTGGAGTGATTCCTTGACACTCATAATCCATAAAACACTTACTAATCATATTGTTGTGTATGTTTATACAGGCGGAAGTTAGTCAGCCTCAATGGGCGTTTCGTGTCTCAGATTTTGATGAGAAATTTAGCATCTGCGGTGCAACCGCCAGCCCTGGGTCTTTAACGTGCATCGTGCAGTAGTGATACACGTCCGCAAGCCTGTACGACACTCATTCAGATCGAAACGGAAAGGGGTGGAATTGAACACAGGATCTCTGGGTTCTGCAGTGTCAGCTTTCGCTCCACGTTTTCTCAGCTGGTTTCTGTGCGCTAGCGAACTCGACTATCGATCTCCCTCCCTTGAAACACGCGTTAGGTTGTTTCTCCACTCGAGGGATGCAGCAGAGCAAATTCGAGAAAAATCTAGCAGCGTTCACCCTCTCAATAGGCCGCCATATTTGAGGTCACTGTTTAGAGCGCATGCTCAGAACGAGCTCGCATTAATAGGCTGCAAAGACCGGCAATCTTGATGGTGCGGGGTGCACGTTTCAAAAGAACTGTGGAAGCTCACCGTCAGCACGCGCTCAGCATTAGCGCACACAGATATGGCCGCCAGTGAATACACCCTATACACCTTTTCAGCGTGGGCGCTGCCATCTTGAATTCTGGCACTTCCGGTATGCGTGAAAACATCGCTTTCTTATCGCCTCGACAGTAGAACGTGTCAGCATTTTAATTGCAACCGTAAGTCGTTCTTGTTATGACCCTTCTATACCTTTTTACTTGTTCGGTGTTGTAATCTCTTGCTTTTTTTTTCGGAACGCATACCGGATATGGGGACAACGTGGCTGGGTCCGAGGCTAAACGAAAAAGGTGTATAGTCCTCTTGCTAAATTACCCAAGCATCAAGGAAAATGCAGGGATTGGTGTTCCACGCATCACACGCCCACGCCTTCCCCGTATAAAAGAATCAAAGTAAATCACCAAAATAAAGCGTTGACGAACGCGCGTCCAAGATGCAATTTCTTTTAGGCGTTTGCTTTAGAAAATTTACTACTGCTGACGCCAGCACGTGCGGCGCGTGGAAATCCAATCCCTGCATTCTCCTTGATGCTTGGGTAATTTATAGGGAGTATTCACTGGACGCCATATTTGTGGGTGGTGTTTAGAGCGCATGCTCAGAACAAGCTCACATTAATTGGCTGCTAATACCGCCATTCTTGATGGTGTGCAATGCAGGTTGCAAAAGAACTGTGGAAGCTCGTCCTTTGCACGCGCTCAGCAGTCGCGCACACATCTATGGCCGCCAGTGAATACTCTCTATTGGCAGCCAGAACAAGCGGCAGCGTGATATTGAGCCAATATATGATTCCAAGCTGAGCGACTGGCCATATCTAGTGCCACTAAATAACCTACGCTTCAGAGTAACGACACTTGGCCATATTGTGTCTTAAAATCATGGTTGCCAGTTATCTGAAGCTTTTTCTGAAATCACAGGAAATGCTTTTCCGCCCTCCACAAATGTTTAAACCGTTCGCGACAGAGCAAAGCAATAATACATGACCTTCCTAACACCGAATCTAATGCTGAGGAAGTCGCACTTTTGAATCATGATGATCGGCAGTGTCGTCTGTTCTGCATACGAGCCAATATGGCGGCGCCTGCAACAATGTCGGGGAACGGAGTGCCGATACTCTAAGCGCAGCTTATTTAGTGGCTCTAGCCATATCCATGTCTCTGCTCGTGCGGTCACGCCCGTGCGATTGCAAGCTTGCCAAAGTTACGTTCACGCGCACGTTGCACGTGCTTGGCCGCATGGGGAACTGTCGGAGCACCATGCTTGCAGTTGTCAATGTTAATGATAGCCACGCTCTGGGGTTGGCAAAGCACGGGGCACGTGTTGAGTTCCACGCAGTGTTAGGATTCGAAAATTCCCGTCGTCGCAACGATTGGGCACGAACCGCAACCCGATTGCATGTCGTGGCAATGATCGTCACAAGCCCAAGTCGAATGTTCACGCAATGCTCCTGTCCACTCTATGAGCCTCGTCTAAATATCGTCGTCGCGGGGATATCAAAGCTTGATGACGAAATCCCGGGGATCGCGTAGTTGACAACGTCAACGATGAGATTCACCCAACTTTGTTATCAAGTTTGGTGAAGTAGAGACTGAGAAAAAAACGTTCGTTTTTTTGTTTTTGTTTTAAATGAGGCGGCGGCAAAGACACTTCTAGGTCATTTGCGTTGCCTGCGAGTATACTTGGGTCCAGGGACAGTAAGCTTGAGTAAACAGAGAAATCATTCCTACACAATATTGTTGCGCGGCCAATTGAAGCATTCTGTAGCCGGTCACTTTTAGCAGTTTAGTCGTTAAGTGCATGCTTATAAAATCGCATATTTTATGTATTCTTGTACGCTAGAAGTTTAGTGCCCAGAGGAGTATTTCAGTTGCACATATCCGTGTGTTGCATATGTCTCAATCACTGCACATGTTTTTTCGTTGTAGCTGTTTTCGTTTTTTAAACACCACTTTGCAGCCGAATTTCGTCTAGCTTACGTATCGGGAAGCACATCCGATTGATGATCTTCAACATATTAAATAAACAGGAATGAAATTAATTGTTTATTTGAGGTAAATCAGAATTCCTGAATATTTTCGTGTACTCAAAAAGTAATAAACTGGACTGGTTGCTTATAGTAACAGATTGCTTTGATATTGTTTGATATCTTTATCATACACTTACTAAATTTGATTGCTATTGGCCTTCACGGTAAATTAATTATCCTACTGTTTCAGACTTGGGGAGATTGCCTCTGCCAATACAGGACGTGACGCAACTTCAAGCTGCTCTCCAACAGTCGATCCACTTGACGTAAGACCCGCACCATCTGTCCGCGAGAGGAGAATTGTTACGGATCTGGTTGGAATACTTGAAAGCCACTCGAGATGAATAGGGAGCATTCTAAAACGGGCCAATTTTGAGGAGCAGCTTCTGTTCTCGAAAGAGATCAGAATCGGTCTTGTGAGCACGTTTGAGTACCGCGGCTCTCAGCATCCTTTTTACCCTTTTATTCAAATCATGTAAGCACAAATGAATGTGGAGGAGTTCGGGAGATGTCAGCGCCAACGGTCAATAAAGATTTTGCCCTGTCGTGCACTTGCCGTAGTTCTTGTTTTCTAGCAAGCCCAAGAACTGACTGCATGCCTCAATATTTCCTCTATGTCAACAAGTCAACAAAGTTATATGGAACATGTGAGATCTCTGTCGGGAATGAGGTAGCATCTGCTCTTATCTGTTCAATGAATAAAGCCGCCTTTTATGAGGCGCAGCTGGCATGTGAGAGAGGCGAAACTCCTGACGCTGAAAGATTCTGGGACTTCCGGTAATAGTTGACGGGGGCTGGAGCAAACGTTCGTATGGCCACGGGTTACTCAGACAACAGTGGTGTCACTGTCATAATTGGATGGTACAGTAAGCAGATTCTGCACATGGGAATCAAGAATAGATTCTGCACTATTTGTCAGCGTGCGCTTCACAAGAACGAAGAACCTGAACCGCGCAAGTGCGCCAAAATTTTGATATCAGCCTTGACAGCCATGGAGCGAGACATAATCATTTAAGGTTTTAATGAAAGTAAAAAGTGTACGGGCTTCGATTCATCACACTATTAAGGCTGAACTCCATGGAACGAATTATGTGACGAATAACTGGCGAACGCCGCCCGACGGCACGCTCGCTTTGCGTGCGACGTAGCAGCCACTGTGTTGATTCCACGCGCAGAGCAAAAGCCGCCGGGCAAAATTCGTCGGTTATTCGCTGCATATTCGTCCCATGGAGTTCAGCCTTTAGGAGATGGTGACAGCAGCGTCTATACTACCGTGCTCGCTGGGGCAAATTACGGCTGTCTCGTGAAGAAAATAGAATGCGCAAATCATGTCGTTGAGTCGTACACAAAAAAGCTTTACACTTTAACTCAGGGCAGCAAACCTTTCCCGCAAAGGAAGGCATCGATGCCAGAAAACTGCTCATGACGTAAAACATCAAGGCTTTAAGAAACCTTTTACCAGACCAACAATTCAACGCCATGCGGAAGTCATGACAGCTGCCACTGCGGGTGCCGTAAGTGCTCTTCGTAGTCAACTAAAGAACGATCCGTATCACGTGTTTGGAATTCATAACGTTCCAGCCGATTTGTGTCCGACGCAAACAGGAGATAAAACAGAAATCAAGGAGAAGACGAAAAATGATAGGTTGCTCATCAGCTCGGGCCTTACGGTCGAACTCCAAAAGGTAGTTGACATCGTTGCTGATAAGGCAGACACCTTAATCCTCGACATAACTTGTAATGATGCTGAAGCATATAGGAGTTTTGCATCAAAAACTGTGGGAGGCAAGCGCATCGATTTTGCAAAAGGGCGCAGATATGAACGTCGATGCCATGTCGCAGCCCTTGCGTACAACAACAAAGGAGCCCTACTACGATCAGTTGAACATCAAAAGAAATTGTCACGGAACACAAAATAGCCCATGTCCAAGCTTTTGAAGAGAAAAAGAAAGCAACAGACGGTGAGGCACATGCGCAAGAAGATTCGCGCGTTGTCCAAAGCGCCAGTTGTTGGGCCCAAGTTCTCGTGCTGCACAGACAAGGACTGCAGACTACAAGCCCAAAAACCGGATATCGATCTGGCGATATACACTGCCAGACGTGAGGAGCAAATGAATTCTCTCATATTATCAACAAGGGAGAACCAGCAGCTTGCGGTGACGACGACAGCCCAAAAACACTGTGAGGAGTGGCACCAAGAACGAAGGAAGAGGCTTTCCTCAACATTGTTTTACGATGTCTTCTAAAAGCACAGGGCAGGCTTCAAGTTTTCCAACCTCCCTAAGGATAAACTCTATCCGAAACAAAAAAAAAAAAAAAAACTGCACACACCAGTCATTGCAATACGGAGTCATTCACGAGCCTGACGCTACAAGAAAGTATCTGAGTCGCAGCCCTGATGTAGTGTTTAGATCCTGTGGCGTCATTGTTGACAGCGCTCACCCGTTCCTGTGTGCAAGCGCAGACGGGCCTCTGAATGATGATGGGCTATAAGAAGCACAGTGTCCTTATACAGCCTTGCGCTACCAGACAACCGCTGAGACGTCACACTATCATAAAATCGGCGTGAGGATTTGTAAGAAGGGATGTTTGTGTTTACCTAAGTCTCATCGGTACTATTATAATATTCAAGGTCAGATCCATGTTTCCAACAGACCGTACTGTAACGTCGCTGTCTGGTCTCCAACAGATTTTATTGTTTTGCGAATTGCAAGAGACGCACATTTCTGGGAGGTTGCTGTGCCCAAGTTAGAATAGTTTTTTTTTCAATACCTTTTCCATGAGCTCATCGACCCTCGACATACCAGAAGGTATGGAGCTAAGGCAAGATACCATGGTCTAAGAACAAGACAGAGCTTGGTTGAAGACAGCTTTCTCCTACCCGGAATCGCAAAACCATCGACATGAAGTTCCATGAAAGCCAAAGTCAGGGGCCTTCGCTGGTTGTGGACTCTGCAACACGATTACTCCTTTCACTTATGAGTTTTTTGTGTACGAAGCTTGCGTGCTGCTAAAGAAAACGGTCTGTGTAATAGGGTGACTGAAATGGTATCTTAGCTTCAATTTTACCGAGACTGTGCACATTGCTATACTTCTGTTTCAGCGCATATCATGTATAGACTAAGTGCATGTATTGTACTTTCTTCTCTAGTGAAATGTTTATCTCATGCTCTAGAAATCACATACGTTTCCTGTCGGATTAGGGTCGAGCTAATGTACATAATGTTGTCTCAGTTGTGTACCATTTCTGTTTCACTTGTGGAGGCACCGGAGAGAATTCACACATGCTGTGAATAGAGCTATGAGGTCACGTTCCTTGACCTTGTGGCGAGTGTCATATTGTGCTCACTGCTTGCCCCTTTTATGCCAGGTTTATTTTCCGAAAATCCGACATGTTTCACCTTGATTTAAACTCTTTGGAAACGGTTGTTGCGTCGCTTCGTATCCTTGTTTCCTTGAGGAGTTCTGCTGGGGAGTAAGTACTGTACAGTTGCAGGGGTATCGTTAAAGCTAGCAGTGTTTTGTGGATGCTGTGTGCCCTCTTGACCAGCAGCTTCGCAGCCTGTGCAGTCTTTTCCGCAGCACCATGATTTTGTGGATAGTATTTGCTACTTGTTAGATGGTGCAAACCAGACTCCCTCTCAAACGACCGGAATTGTGCCGAAGCGAATCGTCGGCAGTTTCGTTTCCCTCTTGTTTACGGTTGTGGAACTTGGCACGTTCGTAGATAATGTTCGTACGCAGCATGAATTTTTTTGCGAACGCTCGCGTCACGGCATCGCAGTTCACTTTTTCATTTTAGAGCGCAGCTCTTAGGTGCCCGTTTCCGGCTTGAGCGGAGTCGCCGTCGGCGTAACCGCGCGTTGCATTATGGGAAGTTTCCAATAATGACGTCCCAAGGAACGTCATTATTGGAAACGAGGGTTACTCTAACGAGGGTTACGAGGGTTACCCTCACGAGTGTCACGAGGGTTACCCTCACGAGAGTCACGACGGTTACCCTTACGAGGGTCACGAGGGTTGCCCTCATGAGTGCCACAAGGGTTACCCTTGCGAAGATTTTGAAGGTTACTCTCAAGGGAGTCACGAGAGTTACCCGCGTGACGTCACACGTGACGTCACGTCGCGTTTTGTCACACGCATCTAAGATTGCCGATGTTCCCGCTAAATGTTCGGGGAACTTTTTCCCCTAGATTTGGCGGGAACATTCCCGCTAGATTTACCCTAGTGACGTCACGTGGGACGTCACGAAGGTAAAATTTTCCTACTATATTTAGCGGAAAATATTCTCCGCTAAATTTAGCGGAGAAGGAAGAGGGGCATACCCTCCCCTCCGTACCATCCACTCCTCCTCAACAGCTGCGCTCTAATTCGGCGTTACTGAAAATTGTAAACGTCTTTATTTTTTTTTTTTTTCAGCGTCCGTCAGTTTGAGCGAGGTCAGCAAGTCTTCCGGCTCGGTGTAGGGTTAAAAAAAAATACAACTGCTGTAAAATAGTTTAGCGGATTTATGTCACTCTGTTGATAACAATGATGTCGAACATACCCTGGCGTGTATTCAACTGTCATGTGAAGTGTTTGTTTCGCATAGTGTGCAACTAGAGCATCGTTCACAAGCAAGAAAAAAACAAACGAGTGAACAAAAAAGGGTACCTACAACACGGACTGTAGTTTGACCCTTTTTTTCTGGTCGTCTTTTTGGTTTTAATGCAACCTAATGTATGTAATATCCATTGTATACATAATTCAAAGTGCAGTATTATTTTGTCACGAGGCGTATTTCATAATGAACTTGTTTTTTAGCTGCCGATACCGGAAACTTAGAGGTTGGTAGATATGTCCACTTCCCAATATACGGGGGGCGTTCATAAAGTTCGTATTATCGGCACAAAAAATTAAAGGAAACGGAACAAAAAAGCCATCAACATGAGCGCGCATCCCTCTAGTTTCCGCACAGTATAAACATCGCATGCTATAGTAGCTCGGAACGCCGCTAGGAAGACGAAACAAAAATGGCACTCCCCGTCGGTGCCAAGCACATGCAGTGATCCGTTTTTTTTTTTTTCGTTTGAAGGGAAGCAATGCCAAGGATATTCATTCCAGTGTGAGAGCGTTGTTAGGGGACAACGTCCCAGTTTACGACACTTTTGGTTAAATAGCACAGAGACTTCTAGTGTGGCCAAATAAGAGGAAAGCATTTCAGGGACGGCGACCAAGTGATTGCTGAAGTGGAGCGATTCCTGAACACTCAAGACAAAGAGTTTTATAAGAATGGCCTCCGGCATGTGGTGCATCGCTGGAAAAAGTGGGTAACTTTTGGTGGCGAACATGTAGAAAAAGTCTCAACTCCTCCTCGAGTTTGATTGCTGAATCTATATTCCTTCGTGACAATAATACGAACTTTATGAACGCCCCTCGTATTCCTTCTGTAGCCAAATGCCCTTGAACCATCGGCAGGGAGCGTTTTAGTGACCTGGCGGTACCAACGTTTAGTAGTGCGTCATACCCTCGCGCCGGGGCAACTGTTTCCAACTTATCAATGACTGCGAAATGGTCGGAGAGGGGGTACAAATTCAATCGCGCATCGGCTCATTACGGTGTCGCGTGCGTTCACATGAAGTTCGTGATTTGCCGGGGGCCAATGGGGCGAATGCCATTTTTCCGACGGCGTCATGCGACTTGTCAGACCTTTGGTCCTCCTTGGGTACGACCCGACTGGGCCGCCCCTGATTACCACGTTTTCGGGATCACAAGGAAACCCTGCAAGGCACGCCATTTCGCTGTCATTGATTAACCCGAAAAAGCTATTCAGGCGTGGGTTCGACGCGCAACTTAAAAGTGGCCCCAGCGGGACACTATAAAGCTGCCAAACCTGTAGCGCAAGCGCATTCGGCTTCAAGGGGAATATATCGAGAATACTGACATATCTACCCACCTCTAATTGGCTGCCAAAACCCACAAAGGAGTGGAAATTATTATTCGCCCCGTGTAAGTACGTGCCTAACCTTTTTAATTAAGGGTGTACAGTGCAATATAACGCATGACATTTGTGTAATGTGCGTAATACAACAACGGTCTGTCTACCGGTGATCGATGACCAGTGTATTTTTACATAATGTTCGAGGTTCTTATTTGTTTCATGGAGGCATGTCACCGCCATGTAGCTTTTGTAACACGTTTTTTTTTTATAATGTGTCTTAGTATTGAGGTGCATGGATCTTTGATTTGTATTGTTAATCAGACAAAACGGAATAAAAAAAAGTTCTATATATTTTCACTTTACTCGCATGTCTAAATAATGATAATAATAATAATGTTATAAATAATCAATCAAACAATCAAACAATCATTATTTTATTTGGTGAACAGGAACAATAAGGTCTTGGTGCTGGCACACCGACATATCCAAACACTTACTAGAATGAAAAATACATATGTTGCACATACACACATTAAGACGAGTAAGACATAAAATATTGCGACTAGAGAAGAACACATAAGCAATACATTTCATCACGCATAGAAAGGGAGAATATTAGCGCGTTGGCATTTCATTAGAGCTAAATGTTATAGCCTCAATTTATAGCAACAAAGCATTACTTCCTTGACAAGAAAAAAAAAAAACACTTTTCAGGACAGCATTCGCTCGAACATACTTTCAACCGAATGACCGAACTTGTTTGAACTAGAATAAAAACGATCAAGTTTTTTCGCGTACCTTGTTGTATATACCCGTACTAAACGTTACGGGTATATAAAACGGAGACGTCAGCCTTGTAGTCACTCTAGGTACCCTGAAGCGCAACTACGATAGAAGACCTGGAGAATCAATCGACCCGTGCAGGGTCTTAATCAAAAATAACAAGTCAGCCTTCTGTCGGCAACGATACAGACCAAGTAGTTTGATACGCTTTCAGCAGAGCCTCGTAATTCAACGAATGATCATCACTTGTCAAATAGCCGTATTTAAAAATAGAAATAAATCTTTCTTGTATACGTTCTATTCTGAGTGAATTAGCTTTACAGATGCCATTACACACTACCGACGCATATTCTAGCTGAGAACGGCTGAGTGAATAATAAAGGGTAATAAAAGTACGTGGATTGGTGACTTCTCTAGTCACGCGACACACAACTCCCGAACTCGCAAGGATGCACTAATCATGTTCCCCATATGAGCATCAAAACGCAGATTTGATTGAAAAACAGCAGCGAGATCTCTTTTTCTCTTACACGGGACAATAATTTTACGTCGATGCGATAAGGGAAGCATACGTTTTGCATTTTGCATGAAAATGGCATTACTTTTGTTTTTGAACGATTAAGACGAAGCTTGTCTTCTTTGCACCAAACGTTGAATGAATCGACATCGGTCTGTAGCCTTCGCAGTCGTCAGTATTTGAAATTTCTCAATATATGTTAATATCATCCGCATACTGCAGGAATAACGAATCTGAAATACCTAAAACGACATCGTTCACAAAAATAGAGAATAAGCGAGGGCCTAAAACAGATCCCTGGGGCACCCCGGAGTTTGTTTTGTAGGGCCTGTAGGCAATATGATTAACTCGGAACAAAAACCTTTCCTGTGCAGTAGATAACTCTTAAACCATTGCGTGGTCGATTCGGAGACTGGCGGCCGGGAATGGGAAGGAAACCCACACACCATAGTGAGAAAGCTTAGCCAGCAAGATTTGGTGATGAACTAGATCAAAGGCTTGCTCAAATCAAATTAAACTACATCGAGTTGGCCCTGCTTACACACGACACGTGAAGCGGTTGACATGAAAGTGATCAAATTAGCTGTTGTCGACCTGCCAGGAACAAAGTCATGCTGGTTTTGGGAATTAGAGGTTTCAGAACGAGAAGGATATAAATTTATGAACAACTGTTTTGAAAAGCTTAGAGAAGGAGCTCAGAAGAGAGATCGGCCTAATTATAAATACGTCCCCACTTTTTTCTGTCTTCTGCACATGGAACAACTACAGCGAGCTTCCACATGTCTGGAAATATGCTCGTCTCTAATGAGTTATTAAATATCTCACACAACACGGGGTTGAATTGATCATGGTAAGTTTTAATTAAAGCGGAAGGAATTCCATCGTGACCAGCTGACAAATTGGGTCTCCTTTTTTAATATAATTCTCAAAAACCCTCTCGCTGGTTGAGATCAAGCCAAGGATGTTAGCAAACCCAGCCGAATACGAGTCATGACAAAGTGCGCATACCTGATCTGAGTAAACCGACCTGAAATGATCTGAAAATATTTCCGCTGTATCTAGAACAAACTGAAAGTGATCTAGAACGTCACTTTCGGTTGCTTTGCTTTGTCTGTAAGCGAACCAACGTACTGACAAAACATTCTGGGATTTCGACATAAGTCAGACTCCACCGCCTCTTTGTGTGCCTGGCGATCCCGATTTATTATTCTCTTACACTCTTTCCTGCAGCTGTTAAATTCAAGTTCCCACTTAGCTAGACCGGTATTCTTAAACTTCCGATGCAGAAATGTTTTTCTTCTCAGAAGAGCTCTCGACTGAGCAGAGAACCAGTAAGAAACTTTTTATGTGTGGTTTGTCTTCATCGCAATATGGCTGTCCATACCATCTTGAATAATTTTTGGTGAATTTGGACACTTGGCCATTTACATCCCGACACTTTAAAATTGTTTCCCAGTCTACCTCCGAAAAATGATGACACAATTCTACGCAGTCCCCCGAAGCAAAGTTGTAAATCTTGAGCGATGGGAGATTGTTCGGTGTGGCACTATCCGAGCCAACTGAAATAGGGAACGTGGCGTCCAAGGCGGGGTGATGTTTGTCTGCAGGCCCCATTGGTAGTTCACATCGTGCTATGCTCGTGCTCATTGTGTTGGAGAATCACAAATCGAAAACGTTGCCCTGGTGGTCACCAATTGTGTTTTGTTGCGTCAGGCCTGAAAAATCTGCAAAGTTACTAAGCAGGATGCAATTACACGATATATAATAGTTGCTCGTTGAGATGTTAAGGCTTTCCCAGTTAATTCCGGGGGCTTGAAGTCTCCCGATACTACACATTTACAAGAGCCCAACTCATTAACCGTGTCTGATATGTGCCTAAGATAGTTGCGGAATTCCTCCGGAGAGACCTTATGAGGGCAATAATATACTAAGAAAATAGCGCTTTTATTGTTTGCAACGAATTTCTACCCATACAGATTCGACGTACCTCTCTAAATCAGAACGCCTAACCGACACGAGTCGTTTGACTAGCGCTATTAGGACGCCCTCTCCCATTCCTTTTCCTCCATACCTATCACGATGAGAACGATGTACTTCCAAGCTAGAGGGGACATAATCAGACGACGCTATCGCTGGACAGAGCCAGGTCTCTGTAAGACAGAAAGCGGAGTAGTTTGAACAAATAACATTTTCAAGAAAAGTGATGACTTTCGTCCTTAATCCCCAAACATTTTCGTAATTAACGACTAATTTATCACTACACATTCATTGTAATCGGGTTGATACCAACCGCGGACGGCCCCAATAACTCACAAGCGTGTAGCAGTTCATCACGAAGGCCACCGCGGAATGGCTTGAAGAGGCACGACTTGGGCCAGAAAGAAGGGTCCCGGAGCTTCTCGTACGTGGCGTCATCGATCGCCACGTAAAAATGTGAGTAGGAGTCGTACCGAGTCTTCAGTTTCCGACAGATGAGGGGAGCGGCGCGAAAGATTCTAGGGAGAGAATACAAAGAAAGAATAAAACACGTAGAGGACGAACACAGACACACACAGCTCTTTCACTAGATACTAGGTGTTTGGCCATATCCGATGACGTCCTTGTCGGGTCGAGCTTTGCAACAAACATGGCCCACGGTCGAGGTTCCGCGGTACCACGGACAGTCGCGATGAGGAAGATGCGCTCACAGATCCAGAGACCGTCGGCCTCGGGCGCGTTGGTCGTTTGGTCGGGGCACCCTCCGTAAGGTGGAGGAAGGCTGCCGAAAGGAGTTCCATCACGTCTGCCGGGTGAAATCCCGAATGTATTTAAAGATGTCGACGCTCGTGAGCCTGCTGACCCCCTCTTCATAGCCCCCGTGCGCGGCCTTCCGGAAATCCGCGGAGGGTGTGATGGCCGCAGCGATGGAAGAGGCGAGGCACCCAAGGCAGCGGCGTAGGGTGAGGCAGCTTGTCCTTGGACACCGGTGCTGGCAGCTCTCCTGGCCGCAGCCTCAGCGCGGCATGCCCTTACCTCGTCACGTAGAGAGCCGACGAGCGTAGCCCGTTCGGAGACTATAATAATAATAATAAAAATAATGTTATTAATATTAAGACTAATAATATTAGTAATGATAATAACAATAATAATAATAGTTATTGGAACCTGTATCTATAGAAAGTTCGCTTCTCGGATTTGTCGAAGCCTGCAAAGATTTGTAGGACCAGACAGAGCACTGAAATTAAGTTTATTCGTGTTCAATTTCACGATCACAGACAAAAAACACGCACACGCACACACACACATACACATACACGTATTGCCGCGCCCGCAGGTGCCAAGTAGGCAGCGCGGCCGTGGCCTTACGGATATCGTGCTTGCCTTCTACGCGGGGAGCCAGGGTTCGATACCTCAGAGCGACCGTGTCTTTTATTTATTCCTTCTACTTGTCATTCTCGCAAATTCGAGAACTTTCTCGTTTCACCGAATTACGAATGTTCTACGCCCCGAACGTTCTAGGCTGAATGTTCCAGAAATCCACGCCGGTACAAAAGGCGCTCCGCGTGGCGAATCGGGATCAGTTTTTCGCCCCAGCGTGTTCGACTCTGCTGTCACGTCGACTTCGACGACGGCGACGCTCTGCTTTTTTCTGTTCACTTTCTTATTTTTGGGCACAAGTTCGCCCCATTAAAAGTTCAGTTTACTCAGTTACTCGCCACCTCATCACTTGTCATTCGTGACAATATTAATGTCATTGTCGTATCAGAACGAAGTTTCACAATTGGCGTCGTACTAAAGAGTTCTTAAAGTTTGAGATAAAAAAAGAAAAATAATTAAAGATGTTTACAACTCCCTGTAACGCCGAATTAGAGCGCAGCTCTTAAGGAAGATGGGAGGGTACACAGGGGAGTGTATGCCCCTTTTCCTCATCCGTACCCTCTTCTCCTCCCCTCCTCCTCCTCTCCTATTCCCGTGCTTCTCCCTTCCTTCCCGGCTTCTCTTCCTCCCCTTCTTTCCTGACGTCATTATGGGACGTTTCCCATAATTCAACGCGCGGGACCACCGCGAAGTCACTCGTGACTTCACGTGTGACGTCAATATGAGAAAAATCCCATAATGCAACGCGCAAGACCCTCGTGACGTCACTCGTGAGGTCACGTGTGAAGTCATTATGAGAAACGTCCCATAATGTACCACGCGGCTACGCCGAAACGTCCCATAATGCAACGCGCGACACGAGTGAGACCCGCGCGTTGCATTATGAGACGTCTCCCATAATGGATTGCGTGGTTAAGCCGACGGTGAGGGCGATGACGACGACGCTCAAGTCGGAAACGAGCGAATAAGAGCTGCGCTCTAAAAAGAACAGCCGCACACACAAATACAAGGCAAAAAAAAAAAAAAAGACTACGTAGCTGGCTTCGAGGCTGGGACGAAGCCTCAAAGTTGCTATATATGCCTACTTTAGAACACGAGGAGCAAACACTTACACAATGATTCGTCCTAATCATTGTGAGACGTGTTAGATTGTAGTCAAATCCACTGTTAGAAAAGCTTAATATTAGTTAACATTTTTTTTCCAGATTCCTCCTCGTAGTAGCCTTCAGTATACATTCTGGAAGCTTATTAAAAATGAAAGGCACATAGTATGAACCTACTCGTGTATCATAGCGGGTAAAACATCGAGGGGTCATAAATGGAGCTGTATGGCGTAGGGTTCTATTAGAAACAAAGGAATGTTTAAAATCATCACACCAAAAGTGCCGAAGGACGAAAGCTCGCACAAAGAGAGAATGAAAATTTGGAAGTTGTAGAGCTTCAAAATCATCTATTTCGGATAAAAATTCGATTTGTTATCCAAAAGTCTTCAATAGACTCTCCATAACACGATTGATTTTGCATTGCCACAGCTCTGCACAATTCCCGAACAATGTGATACAGCACCTCATTATGCTGTAGCTGAGGGCATAAATGATTGATCTTCTGACGGAATTCGGCATAAATATTTTTTGGTTCTAAAGTGAACTACTGAAGCTCCGGAGAGTCTTTTTTTTTTCTTTACATATGTGTGACAAATAAAGGTTCGTTCACACAGACCCGTTTTCTTACGTTACGTTACGAAAAGTCACCAGGAAATGTGTGCTTCGTATCCAGCGTGGCTACCAAATCTAGGAGATAGCCTGGCCCGCGACATTCTAAACATGAATGCTTCGGTGACGACAAGCTAGGACGGTGAGTTACCGTGGCAACCAAGGACACAAGGCTCGTCGTTACGTAACGTTAGGAGTTGAGATCGGTTCAACTTTTCACACATCACTTTTTTCTTACGTTTCGTCTAAGTCACCGAAACATTCCTGCCTCGAATGTTGCGTGTCAGGCTATCTCCTTGAATTGGTAGTTACACTTAGCACAGATCTCCCGGTGACTTTTCGTAACGTAACGAAAGAAAACGGGTCTGTGTGAACAAGCCTTGAGGGCTCATTCACACTGGAAGCGGATCCGCGTTCGCAAAGCGGTTGCGAACGCGGTTGTATAAGGATTCAGTACATTTGCACGCGCATTTGATGACATCAAAGGCGCGTGCAATTGTACTAGATCTTTATACAACCGCGTTCGCAACCGCTTCGCGAACGCGGATCCGCTTCCAGTGTGAATGGTTAGAGTTCCATGACATATCTGTGTCGAAGAATATTCCCAATGTGATGCGCGCGAGAGGAGTGTAGTGTGGACCAGAGCCGTTTATTGAGAGAGTTTGGCCATACATTGGTTTGAATAGGCGAGCATCTCGGGCCAACCACAGGCCGCGAAACAGCCCCTAGCGGTGGTCGCGTGCTCTAAATTTGTGCCACGACTATACTTCGTTTCACCTTATGTGCGAGCGAAGGCAAAACTGGAAGCGCGAGCACGGAAGCTCCGTGCGTTCAAGCTTTGCTCGAGCGCGCGAGCTGGGGAGAAATGCAAAAAGCGCTGGTCTCGCGCTTCTATAGCTTTGGCTTCGCTCGCAGGTAAAGTGAAACGAAGTTTAATTTGAGCCGTGCCGAGCGGAACTCCGCGTCTGAAGACGCTCGCGCACCCCACCCTTTGCACTGCTTTCTTTCAGCCAGTCTCAGGACGCTGTTCTAGCAGAGCAGACAAAGGCATGGGCACGAGCGCGTGGCTTTGGAAAGTGCCTCCTATGCACGAGGTCTCGTACAAACAATAGCGTTTCGCTGAGCTAGGCTCACGCGCCTGTGCCTTTGTCTTCACTGTCGACATTTGTGAGATGGAGTAGAGGTCTCCTGATTGGTCGACGCTGTGTCACAAATTTAGTTTACGCTCTAAGCGTGGGGGGAATATTCGGCGCTGGCGGCGGCCTTTGCTCCGCCTATTGTCCAAACTCTCCTAATATACGGCTCTGGTGTGGACGACCTGACAACGAACGCGCGGGGATGGACACTGCTGTTGATCTGTGACATATGAACTGCTGCCTGGCCTGCAGAAGGAAAAAGAAGAGATTAACGGCGACGACAGCGGTGCGGCCTAGAGCTTTTGAAGGGACAAGGAGGAGAAGAATAAGACGAAGCTTAGAGTGTGAAGATGAAGTTAAGAGGGCGGTAGCGGTGTGCGACGTTGGCGACCGTGGTTCCTGGGCGTGGAAGACAACTCGTTGGGTTCCTCTGGCTCGGGTTTACCAGGCTTCCCCCAAATCCTCCGGCGCCAACCCACTGGCCGGCTCCTACCGAGACGGATTGAGAACGCGCCAAGGTATCGCTGACGTCCAGTCCAGGACGACGTTCCTTCCCGAACGTCAGCATCGATTTCCCTCATCAGAAGGCGCCTTCACCTCACACGGACTCATCATCGCGGAACCTCATCTCCAGCAACCACTCTCCCGGTAAACTCTTGTTCGGAAATTCTATAGCATATTTATGGTGTGCCCTTATCGCGTTTCTTCACTTTTATTTTTTTTTTATTTTAATATTGTGTGTGGTTTATTGTGAAAACAAAAATGGCTTCGTCTTTTGCAACCACTGGGACCAGTTCTCAGTGGTGAAACACACGAAGACTCGAACCTTGAAAACATAAATCCCAAGTATTTGACGCTATCCACCCACTACAGAGGGAGACACTTACAGACGGTACATACAGTCTGATCTGTGCGGAGCAACGGACGAGGGCGTGTTCACATTTTTTTTAATTTTTTCCGATGTAAACAAGTTTGGTTTTGGACATGTTAATTTTAATCAGATTTTCGTCGAGCCAGTCCATTACTAGTGTCGCGTCAGTGCCAATAGACGTACTGCACTGTCATAATTGACATGACGGGGGGCGAGTACAGTATCGTTTGCATATTGAGAATAAAGCAACTAGAGATCCTGGCTGAAATATCGTTCACGTACACATTAAAAAGTAACGGTGACAGAACAGATCCTTGAGGAACACCAGCCTTGATCAGCGCCCGCCTACTCTTGAAATTTCCGACACTCACAATTTGCGAATGATCTAAAAAGGAGTTTAATAGAAAAAAACTAGGAAGGGACAGCGGAAGCCGAAGTTCGACAGATTTTGGAAAAGCAGCTTACGGCTGAACGTGACGAATGCTTTTGCTACGTCGAGAAAAATTGCACGTGTGAATAGATTATTATTAATGCAGTATGTATGACGTCAGCGAAATCCTCAAGCAGGGACTCAGTACTTCTTCCAGCCACGAAAGAGTATTGCGTTCATGATAATATCTCAGAGTGGTCGACGAAACTATTCATTACAATGAACAGGTGTTTTTCAAATATTTCTCCGATGCAAGTCAATATGCAGATGGGATGATAGCACTCCAACTTATTGCGTGTTCCCCCTGTAAAGAGTGGCTTTACAAGTGCTGTTTTCAGATCAGTAGGAATCATGCCGGACAAAGAAAATCTATTTAGAAAAAAGAACATTTCTGATGGATTACAAATTTCAGCATAAATCCCTAGCACGGATGCCGTCGATGCCAGGTGACTTGTAAGCTTAGATATTGAACAAAATTGAATGTAAAGTGTGTTGATTGAGTGGTGGTAAGAAAAAAGAGGGCAGGATATTCTGCTGTCGTTACTAGAATGGATTGTCGTCACTTCAGAATCTCTGGCGATTCCGGATGAAGCTGCAAAGAGCTTGTTAAAATCATTAGCAGATTGATTGTAAGTCCGAACCGAAATGCTTTTGCAAGAAATGAAGCACAGGTTTTGTCAATGAATGCCCTCAAAATGTGTTTATTACGCCCCAAGTTTTTCAGGGATTGGACCAAGTCTCAAAAAACCTTCTCTGGAAAGTAACGGCGCTTAGATGACCGAATCATCACATTCACTTTGTTTCTTGCGCAACAAAATTCTGCTTTAACTCCGAGTTATTAGGTGCGCGTCGAGAGAGTACTCATAGCGCCTCCTTATCCTTAATGGCGGTCATAATATTGACGTTCAGTCAAGGTTATGTCACCGTTGTTTGAAGCGGACCTCTTTCCTCGAAGCTTCGTAAAAAGACTGCCAAATTTCAACAAAAGCAATGTATACGTCAGAAGGTTGAATAGACTGCAGGAAGTTATCCCAGTTGAAGGCTGCGGCCAAACCGTCGAATTTAGTTGTATCTGTAATAATTACAGATGAACAGTTGCTTCTATGACGTTTCTGTTCAGCAACTTCACTGTTCCAAATGGCAGCCAACAAAGTAGAGGTCGCAAAGATTTGTTTCAGTAACGAGAGCAGATTTCACAAGTACGTCTGGAGCTCTAATATTTCTATGTTCAATGCAGGAAATTACTAGTCTACCGGACAAAAGCTCTTCCCTTGTTTGGAGGCTAATGGTATTTCCAATACCACAATCCGATAATAAGCTCAAATAATTCCATACTGTGGATATGTTAGGTTGTAACGTATCTATATTAAGGTCCCCAACCAAACATAGTTGCCTTTTGAACGTGGTGTCTAAAGGACCGCGTCGAATTCTGCAATGAAATGCGAGGGGTTTTCCGACGGCGGCCAGTACATTGCCAACAAGAAGAAAGATAATGTTGAGTGACATATTTTGATGGCAATTGATTTGCATGCTGGAAAGGTACATTCGAGGGTGACATCACCCATTTGTCTCTAATATATAATGCAATACTCCCGCCTCTGCGATGATCATGCGTATTAAAACATTCATTATAGCCATTCAATACAAACTAATTACATTAAACCGAAGAGACGCCAATCTCGGTAAGAACAAAAATATCTACTGGTGGGTCCAAGTTGCTGATCACAACTCGAAACTCGTCTCAATGCCGTCTCAGGCTTCTAATATATGCATGAATAATCGTTAAAGAATGTTTAGAAATATGTCCCAGTACCTGATTAAATGAGCCGCAATGTGGAACCAAAAAGAAATCTGTCATGACTTAGATGATCTTTTCGAGGTCCTTTACTGTGTTTATGCGTAGACCCGGGAATCCCTCGGCTTTCCTTAGGTGATTTTTTGCGTTTTTCAGCCATGCAATAATATTTATAATAATAAAATAATAATAATATTAATATTAATAACAATAATTAATATTATAAAATTAATAAAAGATATTCATAATAATAATAATAATAAATTACAATAATTCAGTTTCTAGATGGACACTTCCTTTGAATGGCAGTGTCGCTTTTTATATTTATTAACCGGTTGGTGTCGTGAAAACTACTGCCCCAAATAGACCGACCTCACCAGCAAGTTTGAGTACGCCACCGCTGCCGACATGCATCGTGGGCGCTGTAGTCTTTCTGCACGCGCGACAACCCTGCTGGAGGTCTGCGCGAGCAGAGCACGAGGCGTCATGAGCTGTCTCGGGAACTGGCGTCTGCCTCCTACGAACTACAGTTATGGCGGCGTCCCGCATGCGTGGAACGCTTGGTGAGATCGGTCTATTGGTTCCCTAATGAATGGGGACTGTACTAAAGTCCCATGATAAAATTCACGTTTTCTATACTCTGTTTCACCTTATGTTGTACCGCAGACAAGGCTAGATGCGCGAACTCATAGCGTTGGGAGCTACTCTTAACGCACGAGAGCTTGTGCCGCCGAGATGTGCCCTAGAGCAAGGAGCTCGCGCTTGTAGCCTTTCCTGCGGTACATCATAAGGTGAAACAGAGTATAGTTCCGCCAACCATTGTTGTGGAAAAGCGCAAGACACGTGCCACGAGCGGGTGCCCCGCCGCCATTCGCTTCCAAGGGCAGCTCATGTCAGTGCTGCGCCGCCATTTGCTTCCAAGGGCCGCTCGAGACACGGGCCTCGTGCACTGGCAGATTTGACGCTACTTGAAAGAGAAAGGCAAACACATCGAGGGGCTCTAGGCTGTACAAGGTATTTTCTGGAGCTCGTGACCGGGCACATATATAAAACCTGTTTTGTTGTTACTGTATTCTTCGCAAAGGAGTGCGTGAAACAGCGTGTCCCTGCATGAGCTCTTAGCATTGACTCTTCTACGACGGCAGTTGGTTTACTTTTTTTTTCTTGCAAGCGCGTGGTGTCGGCGTCAAATAGCAAGCAGAGAGACAATCCGCCGCCGTGCTTTTGCTCGTACGGGCACGCCCGTGCAGTAGCAAGCTTGTTAAACCTAGGTTCACGCGCACGCTGCACGTGCTTGCACGCATTGGGGCACCCATAGAGTTATTATAATGTACGCTAGAGGTTCAACTCTCGCAAGTGTGCTGACGCAAATTGAAGCAGACAGCAACCAGTCGAAAATTGACTTCCGGTAATGCATTTCTATGGGAAAAAGTGAGTGCATTTTCTCCCTGCGCTCGATCATAAGAGCAAATATCCCGAATAATTCGTACGTACTAGGTAGCTTGGAACATTTCTCAGTCAGGCCGATGAAAGAATTGGTCAGTTACGGCGTTTTTCTTTCGCATTCATCGCATTAAAAACGGTGCTAAAATGGCTTAGTACGTGTATTTATGTGCACTGTCGGACACTATTAGCGCGAACGCGGCGTCGGCGATTTCCAGCATGGGGGATATACGTGCCAAACGAACGAAGGACATCTGGAAAATCAAGAGCGGCGGCAAGAACTACGCAGTAACACTGGATCAGTAACTCGCAGTGCATGTACGATCAAAATAAATTGAAGGCCACGTAATCTATTCCGATTTTAAATAAGTAAGTACCGCTTTATTCTTTCTGCCCTGAGCGAAGCTGCTTGTTCTACGTTCAAAATATCACCAGCGCGCTCGATATCTTTTAGAACAAGTGCACGATAAAAGCTGCCCGGCAGAGAACACAATACGAAGAGACACCTTTCATAGCCCACGGACTTTATTCTCCACGTTTTGAAGGTTTTTATCCGTTCATGCACGACGGGGTCATTTTCATATAGTGACAGGACAGGCATATTATCAATATACAAGTTTCACCGGAGTGCTGGCGAGCCTTGAACACACTCTATATTCCTTTCGATTGTAATTTTGCTTTGAATCGTCGCTTGTTTTTACACACCTGCTGCGGAACACACGTTTGGGACTGCAATGTAGCGAAGTTAAATATCGTTCACTGATGAAGAAAAATGCGCCAACTAAAGCAATTACACTTTTACAGTGTTAATCAAGGTACGACCCAAATAACCCTATTCGGTACGACCCAAATAAACAAAGTGCTCCGCGTTATTTTCCGGCGAAGAGACAAAATGCACGCGCGTTTTCCCATAGGAATGCACAGGAGCACCGCAAAAGTAGACTGGTTGCTGTCTGCTTCAATTAGCGTCACGGAAGTCGCATAGACACTAGCGCCAGGTGAACCTCTAGCGTACATTATAATAACTCTATAGGGGCACCAGTCGGGGCTCTATATTTGCAATAGACCGATCTCACCAGCCAGTTTGACTACGCCACCGCTGCCGCAATGCATCGAGGGAACTCTAGTCTTTCTGCGCGTGCGACAAGCTCGCTGGAGCTCTGTGCATGCAGGGCACGAGCAGTCTCGTGCACCTCCGATTGCCTCCTGTGAACTAAAGTTATGGCTGCCTCGCGCATGCGTCGAACGCTTGGTGAGATCGGTCTATTGTCTATACTTCGTCTCACCTTAGCATGGACTATTGTTAGCCGCTCATGCTAAAAGCGCGAGCTAGTTGTTTTGGATGAAGCCTCGGCGGCTGCACGAGCGCTCGTGCGGCGAGTGCTCAAGTCATCGTAGTCAAGGCTAGCCGCTCGCGCTTCCACAGCCTTCGCAGTTAGTTCATGGTAAGGTGTGACGAAGTATTAGCCCCGTGCGCAACCGAAAGCGTCGCTGTGGTCGGCCTTCCACCATTGGCCGAACGCTGCTATGACGTCGGAAAGGGGATTTATCATCGACGGAAATAAGAGGAATGAAAGAACTTTAATTTTGACGGTATTGGCAGTGTTCCTTTGAGAGCGCAATGATTTCAAGCTTCCACCATGCTAATAACAAACACCATCGAACTTGTTGTTTGCAAGGTAATGACGTCACAAGGGGGAACCACAGGAGGGCGCCACCAAAACATCTCGTCGCTAATAGAAACATCCAAAAAAGGACTCCTGGCCGGTTCCATTTTCAGTATTCGTGCGTATGGAGCGTGATTTGCTCGCTTTGCGAAGCAATGAATATGCGCGTGCTGGTTTGAGGAGATCTCACGCTGGGCTGAGGACTTGAAAATATTGGAATTGCGTATTGGGCAGGAGATCGAACTACAGGGGGCTCATTATCGAGCTTGTTTTCCCCACAGCCCGGTGTTTACCAACACAGCAACAATGAAATTCAACCTCGCCTAACACGATCTGGGCACGAGCGCGTCGCTTTGAACAGTGCTTTGGTCGCAAAAGGAGCGGCCTTCGAATCATCATCTTCGATGTGTCTGATGAAAAACAAACAAGAACATTCCGTTGGTTGTTCTCACAGTTGAAGTGTACCGCTAGAGGCGTAGCTGTTCGATCTCCTCCCCCATAGTTGGTGACAGGCGAAGAATTCAGTGGAAGCACCACCTCCAACACGCGTTTGTTGCCTTTCACCGTGCTTCCGCTGCGCGTGCGACGATGTGTTACCAAATGCAGTAAGCTCGAGATTGAAGCGGAACGCACGTTAAAGTCATATGGAAAATTCCTCTAATAGATGTGAAGTGGTAACGGAGCGCTTTCTTTGCTTTATCACTGTGCACGTGCAATTGCAAGCTACCTTTCGCTGCTCTAAACGCGCGAGCAGAGAGCGGTTTTGGATCGCTCCAAATCTACCTGCTGAATTTACCATTAGCCTGTCACGGAGTTTAGACGCTTTGTAGCAGCTGTGCATGGGCGTCGTCATAACCAACCTTCAGTTTTTGTTTCCTTTCGTTATATTTACTTCACTTCATCATTTGCACAGCATGGCAGGTTATTGCCATTTTAGGTTTCACTGTGTCCTTCTCCACAGCTCTGGCCTTTCTGGAGGCTCGTCAACGCCCGCTTTAGTGGCTCGGCATGTGGGAAAGACAAGAGAATATCAGCAATGGTGGCTATAATTTGGCGCGTGTGTAAAGCGTCTTACAGACTCTTTGCACACATAACTATGAAGAGCAATCCGACTTACTATAAACACCTGGCGCATTTTCGTGACACGTCCGCTCGGTGGCAGTTGCTACGCTATCAGCCTCACGCCCCTTGACAAACTTCACGCTTGGCGTTCCTTACAAGCACTCCAAACCAATGGTGCTTAATCGTGCAAGACAGTTACCACGAGCGAGTGCTCCGCTGTCATTTACTTCCAAAAGCCGCTCATTTCTGTGCTGCCGAGATTTGCTTCCAAGGGCTGCATGGAGCACGGGCCCCGTGCATTGGGGCATCGGATACACAAAAAGGGCGTCGTTCAAAAACGATGCTTTTACGTTGCCGTGCGGACAGTTTCACTAGGATTGTTATTCGCTTGTGCTTGCTCGCGTGCAGACGACAGGGAAGAGCCGTTTTCGAACGACGCTTTTATGTAGAGCTTTCCAACTGATGGATCCAAGAACGCTGTACAAAGTGGCATCACACTAAGGATTGTACAAGACCTAAGAAATATCAAGGTCTTAGTGTTGTTACCTAGAGCAGGCCACTGCAGGAAGGCAGGGCAATGGCACGAGTACTTCGTCAGCGTTCGGATGTCTTCAGTCTGTGAGGGGTCCCAGCGGCACGCTGCTCTGGTGTAAAATCTGTGCCCAACGCCAGCCTCGGGCAGCGAAGCCCCAGCGGAAGCTTGTTATTGTAGCTGGTGTTGGTTTATACGTCCTTCTCTTTCTCAACGTGAGTAATGCTTATAAGGCAGCGTCCTTGATCTAGGTGCATGTCTTATATGTTCATATTTATTTTTCATTTGGTAGCCAAAGTGGACGTTGGGAACAAATATAGACAATTTCAAGCTGGAAGTCTCTCCAAAGCACATTCCTTTTTTTTTCTTTATATTGACCATTTTATAAAAGGGCTTCTACCTAATGCCATTTTGCATGTCATACTTGGGGACAACGTTTTTGTAGTTACGCAGTCAAAGGTATGGGCGCGAATGTGCTTGCGCATCTTGAGCGCCCATCAAAGCTGTGCACGCGCACTCTTAAATTCTGAAATGCCTCAGAACGTTGTTTGCGAGTAAAGCGGGTATGACGCGCGCCATGTACGTTTTATGACGCTACAATATTGCGCATTTTACGGTGTGAATATTGCAGGCAAATCTATGATTTGGTAAATATTGGAATGATGTATTCGCGACGTCTGCAAACAGAAACGTCGCTGTTTACGACTTTCCATGATTGACCATATCACGGGCATAAAGTAGTGTCAGAATGTCAACTTCGACGGTGCTGCTTTTAAAGCGCGATGGCTCCTAGCTTCGACTATGCTTTTTAAGCACACCATCTTACTTGTCATATCTGATGGTAAGTAGCCAGGGTCCGAACTGGTGACTCCACGGCGAGGCAAATCCTTGTCGTAATGTCAGGGATGGAAACCCTAAGAGGGCGCCACAAAAACATCTCGGCGTTGAATCCCGGGAGAGTAGCACCATTGCCTTCCCTGACTGACTGCAGGACACAAACCTATACTAACATACAGACGACTGAACCATCACAAGGCGGCTGGCTGAACGGTCCCTGTTGCCATAGCAATCGCCATTTCGGTCTTTTTCAATTTTCGAAGTTTCGAAAGGGTTGATCTGAACCAGCCGCGCCAAGATCGTTAGGAAGCGTCATCGTAGCAAAAGCGTTCCTCGCCAATATGAGCACATGCGGCAGTGCATATGCAAGCAATTTATCAATCATGCTTATCTACACAGATCTCTTGTAAGGTAATTGTTCTTCAAGGAAGAAAACATATTTTTCAGTGCCTCCAAGCATAGGCGCTCCATGTGGTAGAGGTGCGAAGATGCGTCCTTGTTTAGGTGGTGTGTGAATAACCAAATGTATGCAAACAAGAAATGTCTTTATAAAGAACCTGTCACCCGATTTTCAGTAAGCTCACCAAGAATGGAGAACTCAAGAAGAAACTGCTCATACCATGAACCGAAAACAGCAACCAAAGGGGGCCTGGCTCAACTTTGTTTGTAAGGATCTAGTGAATGCAAAATTTATAAAACAGAAGTATAGTCCCGGAGCTCCCAAGGTTAGAACAGTGGCACTAGAGAGCAAAATAAGGAATTTTCCGATAAAAGAGGACCTTGTTTTTGAGTCCGGGTAAATGAACTATTCATCGCTGATTGCTCAAACTCACTGAGAATGTGACGCTAGCGCTTAGGATAAATAGAGGCGAAAGCTTAAAATCGTAACGTCACCTAATTTTAAAGAAAAGAAATATTGAGAAACACCAATTTCGTTTGAGTCAACGTCTACCTGAGCCTAATATCATCAAAACAGGAACTGACAATGTGAACGCTTGTGAGATTTATATCGGTGAGAAACATTTGTGAGCAAGAAATATAATTTTTGTTTTCCTGACAAGTTTTTTTTTTTTTTTTTTGTACTGAAATAGGTGCTACAGGAGCTCACAGTGTTACTTGTTTTGGCGATGTTAGAATTAGGTGGACGTCGGCTCAGAGAATATTTTCGTCGTTCTCAATTATCTTTTGAACTAGGTAACGTTATGTTCTGAAATTTCAGCGTTCTTTCTGACCGCTATCACGTTCTCACGGCATTTCGGCTTTCTGCGATGCATAGTCTACTTTCCCGGGCGAAAAAAACACGTTTCTTTTGTCTCAAAAAATAAAAAGCGTCCCAGAAAAAAAAAAAAGTTTTTTTCCCTGCAAAAAAAAAAATTATGCATCGCCGAAGGCTCATTCTTCGCCCAAAAGTAGCGCTAGAGGTCCGAACCAGATGCCAGAGTTTCAGCACGAACCCTTATCTTATGCAAAAGTTATGTGATTTTCGGAAACTTTCAGTGGGAAAACGGGGCGACCAATTTTCGCCTGTTTACGGTTACTGGCGCCGTGCGCCATAGAGCTCCATGTGTTCGAGATCTCAGTCTGACACCATTAGTCAAATCAAAATTTCAGAAAACCACTTCTAACTTTTTTAGAAGACAAGGCTTAGTGCTGAAACCTTGGCATTTTGTTCGGACATTTAGCGCTACATTTGGGTGGAGAATCATCGTTCGGCGGTGAATAGTATATTTTTGCGGTAAAAACAAACATTTAACTTTTTGTTTTGTTTTGGTAAGAGAGGGGGAGGGAGGGACACCCTGTATTTGTATAACATTTTAAGGTCCTCCTCAAGCGTCTTCCGCGCCCAGCAGAGATACGCCAAAGGATAGCAGGCGACAAAATAAAACAAGCATTCGTCTACTTTAGAAAGTTATTTTTTTTTTTTCGAACAGAATTTTTTTTTTCTAGATGAAAACTGAAACTGCATTATCGTTCATATATTTTCTTAAAATCATTAATTATCGCGGTCATCCTTCTCTCCGCCAGTCTCTCTATGGACGTTTTTGCGTTCTCCACATCCTCCTGGGGGCGGGTTTGCAAACCAATATTCAGAATAAGAGCAGGCCGATATAGGACATAGGAAGTGCTAAATTGCCGCTTTATTTCTATTTTTTAGAAACTTCTCTAGGCCTTCATTTGAGCTCTTGAAAATAGACAAATGTTTTTGCCAAAACGACGTTCGCGTGCCCAGTTTCAGGCACGTATACATTTGAAATTCAAATTGTTTTGAGGCGTGCCGATTGTGATGGTCCAAACGGCCGCACCGCCGCACCCTGAACTTTAGATAATATTGAACGTGGTTGGAACTTCGATTTAAGTCGGAAATCAGAGCTGATTTTACGTTATGTAAGCCACTATAATGTACGTCTATACTAGCTGGCTCGTATCTCGCGCCGTCCATTGGTCGCTTCCGGCAGCGGCGGACGCCGGGCGAAAAAGATGTAGCTCGATAACGGCGGCAAACAGCCGGTGGCCAGAACCCACGCCGAGCG
Organism: Ixodes persulcatus; assembly: GCA_013358835.2. Classification (NCBI taxonomy): domain Eukaryota; kingdom Metazoa; phylum Arthropoda; class Arachnida; order Ixodida; family Ixodidae; genus Ixodes; species Ixodes persulcatus. Next base: position 62,011 of record JABSTQ010006578.1, on the reverse strand, counting down.
CCCGACCTGCATTCTGAGCGGCGAGCAACCAACTCGTTTGTTCCGGAAATATTCTGCGCCATCTGTGAGAAAAAGGGTACAAATAAATAGCGGTTGCATCCCCCTTAAATCGTCTTCATTTGGCCTCTAGTATCTCGAATATCAAGATTATATTTCAATTTTGCGCATGGAAGCTGCATAAAATCATTTTGAAAGTACCACTAAAGCTCCTCTCCTCCGGAGTGGCAACGTAATAAATGGAGTTTTCGGAATCTTCGCTTTCGCCTATCCTAAGCGCCTTTCAAGGCTATGCACGCGCACTCTTGCTATTTTCAAAAAGTTCAAAGAACGAAGGTCACGACTGGTGCCAGTGCACGAAAAATATACCTGGCAAGCTCGCAATTGCACGCGCTACCCACACAAGCAATAAGCGCCTATCGGCCGAAAGGTCCTCTGATAACGTAACGACTGGTAAGACGCTTTCCGTGTTTTCTCACGTTCGGTTAAATCTTCAGGGAAAACGAACGTGATATTCAGATTCACGGGATGGTACGATGCTTGAAGTAACCTCTATCTCATTTTTTAAAAGGTGGGTTTCAGCTTTTCCTTACAAACCGGCGACCAGTTCGCGCTTTCGACTTTTCTCTCGCTTCCTCCTCTCTCCCCTTCTGCCTTGTACACCGTTGCCTGTTTCCTCCTCTCCCGTAATGAGAAGGATATTCTGCATTGCAGAATCTCGAGCATGGTCGTCGACCCTTAAGGCATAGCAGAGAGGCGCTCGTGAGCCTAAATCGGCGAAATTCTTTTGTTTGGGAGAGAATTCGCGCGTAGAACGCATTTTCTCAGGCCACACACTTGCCCCCGTGCCTTTGAAAGCACTGCAGATGTTTGTGAGATGGATTAAAAAACCTCAGAGCTCGCGCTGCCTGTAGCCGGAAGCAGAAAAAACATCTCTATAAAATTCACATGATGGACTATTGAATATCAGTGAACGACACCACCGCATGACGGAAATTGCTCGCGGCGGAGCAATACAGCGCTAAACGAACTCATTCATCACTGCCAAATGGAGTTTAGCTGAGCAAGATCACGGGATGGACACCACTACATAGAGCCCATTAAATAAATTTTAGCGGACTTTTTTTTTTCGCGGAAGCGTTTAATTTATTTCGTAACTACAATGTACCGAAGATAAATAAATAAATAAATAAATAAGTATATTAATATATATATATATTAGCAGATAAAGATTCAAAATTACATGTTATATAGCAACGCGGCGCTATAACTTGTATTTATGCTTTAATTTAATTTCTGCGCCGCTTGGAAGAAGACGCTGAAAAATTTGTCTCTTTTTTTCTTAGAAATGAACAACAAAAATGAACGAAAAAGAAAAAAAAAAGAAATGTAAATCCGCGGAGGTGCTAAGTTCTTTTATTTTCTTTCGACTACAACCACTCCGTCGCCAATAAGTTCCGGAGTTGCCGCAAATAAGTGCCAAAATGTTGCCATGGCAAATGGATGGGCTCTTCTGCTATGATATCCTCTTAAGGCTGAGGTCCAACGACGGCCATCGTGAAAAAGCTTCAAATTCAACCCCTACATGGCGGCACCGATTTGTGTGGCCAAGAAACTGTGTATATGGCTCGTGGCACCGATGTTCTTATTCGCTCTTAATATCCCCTTTTCGCTTGTCCAGCGTGCACGTTGCACGTTTACCGCTTGCTCCTGCCCGCGTCACCGGCAAGAGCACGCGGAAAATGTTCTCAGTGGGCTTGGCGGCAGCACAACAAGCAACATGCTAAGCAACCCTTTTTAATTCACGCTACAGGTCGTAGCAGTTCAACTGGGAAACCAACAGGCATCGTAGGGCTGCTATCAGACTACGAATGCGGACTGGAGTGAGTGGCTCGGCTCCGAATCTTCTTTCCTGGGCAATCGCTTCATCATCGTCAAGCCATTTGCGTCTTTCGTCTCCGAGTCTTGGTTTCTGCGGTCATTTACGACGTCGCGTCACGTGGATTGTCTGGAAGCTATAAAAGCGCCGGCAGCTCCGAATTTCCTCAGTAGGCTTGGCGGCAGAAAAACCGTCAACATGCAAAGCAACCGTTTTTACTTCAGGCTAAAGGTTAGTGAATATTTACCTTCTGACGGTTATCAAAGTGATTACCGCTTTTTAGCGCTGCTGCCTTGGCAACTACGTGGGAAACGCATGATGAGTTTTGTTATTTCTGTCATTTCGTGGCCGCGAAACGTGCTGGTCTGCAGTAATGTTGAGGCGAATCCGCGTTCCACCGACGGTGAGATTCTGTTGGAACATCTGGCCAGTCATAGCAAGCTACCCGATACTATTTGGAATGTGCTCTCCACCCAAGATAAACTAAAACAGAAAATGACTGAGCTAAATGACCGGATGAATGGACTAGAGCGACAGGTAAACATTTTGAATGCGGTAACCAATCAAGTAAAAGGCTTGGAAACAAAATATCAAGGTTCGACACCCAATTATCTTCACTTATATGTAAAGTAGACGACTTGAAAAAGAGAAGTAGCAGAATTAATTTGATAATATATGATTTTGACGAGACAAATGCTGAAAAGACCAAATAGCTTGAAAAGAGAGTAAGAGACAATGTTCTTTTTCACAAAAGCTGTGGATGACCATTACCGGTATTGAAGGATGACATATGCTTGGCCAAAAAGTTCGAAACAAACCACGCCCTATGATATTAAAATTCATCGACTATAGAGAAAAACAGCTGTATTACAGTCCTCGTATAAACCATAAGGTTCTCAGATATCGATATCACAAGACTTTTTGATCAGAATTCGCGATATCCAAAAACAGTTGTGGAAACGTGCGACTTAAGAAAAAAAAAAAAAAAGAGGAAAAAGTAAAACTAGTGTATGATAGGCTGAGTGTTAAAGGTGTCCTTTTTGGGTGGAATGAAAGGAAAGGTCACGCTTCCAGATAAACAAAAAATATAGATTGATGGTATAGAAATTGCTCTCCATCACTGCGTATATTAAATGCAAATTGTAGAAGCATCCTTAACAAGGCCACCGAGTTGCAGAGAATGCTACTTCGTCAAGACCCTGATATCAAAATTTTTAGCAGGAACGTGAATAAACGATGCAATGTACGACAGTGAATTTCTTCCTACTGGATACAGTCTACTCCAGAAAGACCGTGGAAGTAGATGTGGTGAGGTGTATATTATTTTTGAAAGCTTCCTAAAAATACTCAACATGCATAATATACTTGATATCGAATGCGTATTTTGCAAACCGTACCAAGGCAAATATACATTATTGCTGCTTTTTATAGACCTCCTTGGTCTTCTATTTCTGTTCTCGAATGTTTAAATATGTGTATGGGTAAACACGTGAAGCTTGGCGATCGGGTTATTCTGACAGAAGATTTTAATTTACTACATTTTGACTGATCCACTTTTTCACTCAAACACCAAAATGATGACTTAGGTGAAGCGCTGTTAGACTTATCCTTTACGTTCAACTTACAACACATCGTTGAGCAGTTTACGAGAATACAGTGAAATTCTAAATCTATACTTGATCTTATTATCCTAAGTGGTACGATTTCTACCGAAGCTAGATGTGAAGTAGTCCCTGGAATTTTTTTAACACAACGCGGTGCTGGTAACTCTAGTAGATGTTTCTGTAAATAGAAAAAAGAAGGCGAAGTGTATTCCTAACTTTTATCGTGAAGATGATGTTTCGATTATAGATGTGCTTTCATTTTATTTGGACGACTTCGCGAAACTGTAATGGGGATATGAACGACCTTTGGAACTCGTTTAGACGTATTGTACATGAATGTATGTAACGCTCTGTGTCACCAATTTTTAAAAAGAACAAAGTAACAAGAACCGTTGGATTTCTAGGAAGTCAATACACCTAAAAATACAACTGAAGCGATTAATAAAAAGACGCGACGAGTCCTTAGATCTAAAGAAAAAATTCACGGCTCTTTCTTTAGAACTAAAAACCCATGTTAACATTGATAAAAGTCTTTGCCCAAGTCTTTGCCAAACTTTCTATCCACTGCACCAGAAAAGTTTTGGCGTACAATATCTTCGCAATCTATGGCGTGTGAGGTTTTTGAGGTTGACGGTGATCTAACCCACGAACAAAGTATTATATCAGACGCATTTAATAAACAGTTTCAATCGGTTTTAGTCAAGACAATGATGTTTTACCATGTTTCGATGCCCACTACCCTCCTAGGCCTAATATTGTGATTACTGAACGCGGTATATTAAATATGCTATTTAAAGTTGATGTTAAAGAACCTCTGACACGCTAAAAATTTTTTTTCATGCTAGGCGGTAAATTGGTGTGTTAGGACATCACCAAAGAAGTGTTTCACTTTAGAGTTCCGTAGTTTATTTATAAAATATAGAAACACGAAGCCCAATTCAAAGTGCCCGCCAGTGCCCTGTGACTTAACAGTGTACCGCAAGATATCGGGGCGGTCAGAAGGGAGGCATCGCCGGAAGTCACGTGAGTTGTATCACTCACTCCTCGTGCTTATCGCGACCGCATGTAATATTTTTTCATATTTTTGTTATTCTCCGCATCTGCACGAGCAATCCAAGCGGGCAAGGTTTCTTTTATTTGCTTTTCATCGCCCAATGTTGCTGTAACGGTAGAAGAAGAGGAGTCAGTGAACCTAGTAAACAAGTTCTACTCATGTTCCAGAGAAAACACGTACTTTATGCTCGACGTTTACTTGTACTTGATACACTCACCAGCTCGTAATCTCTAGACGGCAGGCATCTTCAGCCTGGAGAGTATCCGATGATTCGATGACCTCGGTGTTTGAAACTTCAGCAATGCGATCGGGCGTGTCGTATGCTAGCAATCCTAATTTCTGCGAGCGTTCTAAGTTTTTTTTTTTTTAAAGCTCGATAGCTTGTCTTGTGCCCAGTATGGCTCTGTACCATCGGACTAATGGCATGCACTCGTATACGGGCTTGTACTCGCAACGCTTTCATCATTGACCTCCATCACGTCGATCCACTGACTCTTCCTCCTCAACTTTTACAGCACGCAATCTAACCAACGGTGCAGCGATAAAAGCCTAGTAGAACTGAAACTTCGTTTTAACGATCGCTTGCGGAGAAGACCAGAATAACAAAACAAAATGAAAAAGTCTTAGGCACGGTCGCGGAGAACACGAAGAGTGAAACTTACGTGACATCTGGCGAACCCACTTTTAGTGACGTAGGTTGATGCCTCCCTTATGACCGCCCCGACACCTTGCGGTACATTGTTACGTCACAGGGCACTGGCGGGCACTTTTTTTCGGCGTGTCAGAGGCCCCTTAAAAAGGTCTTCTGGGCACGACGATATTCCCATGCATTTTTATCAAGGTACGCTTAGTGGGTTTCAAAAAATTTGTTTGTTTTGTTTTCAAAATCATTGTACGGAAGGTCAGCTTCCAGACGACTGGAGAACTCCCAGAGTCCAACCAGTTCATAAAAACACACTCTTAGAAAAAAGGGTATGGATAGTCCTCCCTTAAAGGAGGAACGGTCTTGTAACCTATGTTCCTACAGAAAGGGAGAAACCTTCGTCCCTGAAGCAGGGGAACAACTAGTTCCTCGGTCGCCTGCATCTCATTATGGCGGCCCTGAATCGAGCAAATCGAGCTCAATAAGGCTCAACGAGGACGCTACGTCTCTTGTACGGGACAAAAGGAGCAGCAAATAAAAGCGTAACACGAGCTTTCCGCGAACTGTCTTTATTTCCGAAGCCAGGTTCCCCCCGCAGGTACAGAAACTTGCGTTTCGAAAGCAGCTACTTAGTCTTCTCGTCCCCAGCACTGCGATGTTAAACGGAGACAACCGAGAACCAGTTACTTCGCGCACTTCACGTCTTACCTTTGCTGTTCCTCGAGTCACGATTCTTTCGCCAACCGCACATCACGGAGGAATGGCAAACCAATCCGCGAAACCAAAAGCCGCTCTCAAAAAAACAAACTCGAAGCCCTCGAAGCCGCTGTTTACCGCGTAGCATAAAAGAAGGTTAAATCGCTTGCCACCAGATGGCAGGGTCAAACAAAGTAATTGCAACCAGCATAGCTAGGCGGCGCTAGGTACCACCCAATTCATGTTCTACAAAAAAATATTTTTTTTTTTGCTCAGGCTATCCTTGCGCTTTCGGATCCTCTACTATACAAACATTACGCATACTACAAGCATCAGGTGAACATACAGTAACATACACACACATGGCACATACAAATGTCAACACAGCGGCACACTGACCCGAACACTACACCCGAGCTCTGCGTTTCCGGCTTTTATACTGGTCGTTTTGAACGTACGGAATTTTTCGGTGACACCTTAATATTCCCAGCATGTTGATCTTTTCCCAGCAATGTAATACCACTGAGAATATTTCGAATGGCTCAGGGGATGAATCTCTTATTAAGAAGTAAACGCTCGATCAAGCCGTAATTATTTAAAAGCCAATAAATCACGCCGCTCCAATGCGGCTCGAAGCCATGAGTTTGTTTCCCCGCACGGCACGTCGTAGCCGGCATTTCTATTGTAGTTTGTTTTGCTATTTGTGCTGTTCGCGCACGGCTTCAATTGCCGTCTTGAATTAATCTCTGCAGAGCGGATATTCACTCAGCTGGAAGTGATGCTTCACGGGCAGAGAACTCGCTTTTCGATCAACTTGAATGCAGTCAAAGCCGCGACTTGCGGCAGGTGTTAAGTGTACGGAGCTACACCGTGGCGAGCTTGAAAACTTCTAGCGCTCATCCCAGCGCGCCACTTGGAGGGCAGGTTCTCCAGGAACTGTAGTATATTTAACCAGCAAAATAAAGGGTAGCTTTTTTTTCTTTTTCGATTTTACCTACTATTCTTGTTTAATGCTGAAATTCCACACTGTACGTATATATATGTGCTTTCAGTCATAATTTCGTACTTTTCAGTCCTTTCCACAGAGCGCAATCGCTCTCGGGGAGGAGACAACCGACCGTCACATTGGCCACAGTACGATAGGAGCTTACTGTTCAGACCAGCGTTCCAACATGGCTATCCGCACGTCGACCGATTGCACCTAATCCCTCAAGTGGTCTAAACTCTTTAATGTAAAGCGGAATGTCAACCTGCGACACCCCGCCCCCTCCGATCACGGCTCGGCCAGCGGCATCAATGCCCGACAGTTTACGTCATCTCATCTTGTTACACCACTGATACGCGAACACACGGTCACATCGGCGATAATTCCAGTCTTCTGTTCACAACGTACAACACTGCCATCACGATGTTGCTGCTATGTTGCTGACACGCAGAAATACAAAGCCACGTTGATTGCCGGTTGGCACTCGGCATCGGAAAACAGAACCAAACTCAGCACGGAAGGCACCCAGGCAGCCAGCAGCAAAACCTGCCGGTCTTGGACGCAGTTTTTGCGATTTCCATAACGTCGAAAACGTCGACACAAATCCGCGTGGTTCCGCTACTGTAGTTCCGCGTGGGCTGGCGTGGGGTGGGCAGGGTGGGCTCCGCAATCCGGAGACGGTGGAGACGGCGACAACGGCGATCTTACCCAGTGTGCGTAGCTCTGCTGGCACTGCTCCGGAACTTCGCTGTTTTTAGCGGCTTCGTTTGCTCGTTTGCTAAAATTAGTGATAAAAACATCAATGCAGCCGAAATGTTCTGTACGTTTGGACTAGAAGACGGAATTAACGGTGGCCTTCGTTGCCGCTGAAGCTCAATCAACTCAACAACTTTTCTTAAACAACGTGTGCGACGTGCTCGAAAAACGAAACCGAAAGAATATAAGTCAGGAGGGCGAAATCTTTCTCCCTTCTGCCTGGAGAAGGAGAAAAACGTTTTGTTCCTCCCTTTTTCACGTGTCCGCTTGGGGGCGCGCCAGTAGAAGGGAGGAAGACGCGCCGTTGCTACCTTTTTCCTCCATTTTTTCTTAGAGTGCAGGAACAAACAGTGCATAGGGAACTACCGTCCAATTTCATTGACATCAACTGTATCTAAACTTGTTGAACATATAATATATACTCATTTATCAGCATTCTTGGATGAGCCTAACATTTTGTCTACGCATCAGCATAGCTGCAGAAAAGGTTTCTCGACATGTACTCAATTAATCGAAACAGTTCACGATTTTTCCTTGGCAATTAACAGCACAAAACAAATTGATGCTAATTTATGAATTTCTCGAAGGCATTCGATAAGGTTTCCCTGAAGGAATTAATATACAAATTAAACAAAATATGTAATAACACACTGCAATTAAAATAGATCATAGCTAGGGTTTCGTGGTTCCGCAGCTTATTTTTCATCAAGTTCGGAGGGTGTTTTTCGGGGTTTATATTTTGCCGACGGATTTATCGGAGTTTATATTTTTAAATTCCCGATTCTCCGAAATTCGTAGTTTCATTTCGCTGTGTTTCCTATTAAAAATAAATAATTAATTATTAACCGGATGTAAACGTATGCCAGATAAAAAATAAAACGCGCTTGTATCAATTGAAATATCTTCAGTTGAATTTGGCGTTCGTGTCATTGCCATTGGCAATACTAATTTATCCACGAGAAAAGTCACACACAAGTGGCGCTTCGATAAACGCCGATACCTTAAAATCAATAAATTCCCGGAGGTAGTCGCTAGGAAGCTCGTAGTCATCCCATCCTATTCCATCAATCTAGTCCGTGGCCGCGCGAGGTGGAGTGGTTAAGGAGGTAAAAGAGAAGCTTCAACTGCCCCTTTTCCCAATTTTATACAATCCCTATGGTCCATAACTTTCACAGTTACTAAAACATTCCCTTTCCTTTCTCTAAATAACAAATCGCATGGCCCAAACTGGAAACCAAAAGAGTGACTTTTGTCGTGACCCGAATGTACAACGAACGACCTGTTGCACTGAATCAACCTTGAAGAGACAAGCGGAAAGACCCTTTTTGACAACGGTCCGAGATTTGAAAGATAATTATGGTGGAATTTTCCCAGGACCATTGGCCTTGTGCTGATCAAACTCTAAAAGAAAAGAAGAAATCTTTTACTTTTTTCTTTTGCCAGGGGGGGGGGGGGGGGGAGTGGCATTGACACATAAATATTCGGAGTTTATCGGATAAAACAAAAAATTTACCGGTGGGTGTTTTTCGGAGTCTTTCTGATTTATCCGAAAACACGGAGCCCTAATCATAGCATATCTCACAAACCGTCCACAGTACGTAGTTTTTGGTGAAGATTGTTCAGACCGACTTTCTGTGGAGTCGGGCGTTCCCCAAAAGTTTGTGCTTGGCCCTCTCTTTTCTTTGCTGTTTATTAATGACATAGTACGAGCTGTTCTAGTGAAAATAAAGTTGTACGCTGACTGACTGTACAATAACTCAGAAGTAGATAGTGCTTCGTATCAACATTTATTAAACAAAGCGCCGAGGGGCGTTTCGTTGGCCTCGCTGTTGCTGTCGGAGTGGGAGTCGGCCTTCCTGAGACCAGAGTTGGAGACCTTGGAAGGGCGGGCGAGTTGGCATTGCTCTTGAGAGAAAAAATGGGGATGCCGCCTTCCTTCTTTCTCTGTTTCCCCGCTGCCTCGGCGTTTTACTTTCCCCACTGCACCCTCCCCTCGTCTTTCTTCACGGGTCCTTCTCTTGACCTCCTCCTTCCCCTTCGCCCCTCCTTCTAACATTTCCCTCTCCTCTGGTGAGTTTCTCAAGGCGATGCGTGCCGGCAATAAATCATTTGTATGTTGAAAGTTGAAAGATGTGTTGTCCCGTTACCCGTCTTAATGTATAAAACTCTTTCTAAAGGTACATTTCCAAATATTGCGACATGGTGCACTGATTGGCAAATGACCATTAACTTTGATAAAACGGTTTTCATGAGAATTACTAACCAAAACATCCTTTAAAGTTCATTTACAATATTAATAATATCCCCCTATCAGAAGCCACACAATATAAATACCTTGGACTGTGGATTACTCATAATCTTACTTGGACAAAGCAAATCTATTACGTAACATCTAATGCTCTGCAGAAGCTACTCTTTCCTAGAAGAACGTTAAAACTTTATCACCCTTTCTTACGTCCTTTCATGTATAAAACTATAGTCCTGCCAACACTAGATTATGCTTCAATCATTTGGGAGTCTTTCATTAAGATTAACATTAGTAAACTTGATCGAGTACAAAAAAAAAACAAAAAAAACAACGTCCGCTGGGTGATTTCAGAAAAGATCGACCAAAGGGTGGCTGGTCGACATTTTTAAATCGACTGATGTTTTTATATGCTATTGTCTAGCGTCTGGTATAGACGAATCTAAACTTAGTTTTGACCAGAAAAATATTTGGAGACAGGAAAAATCGTAAGGCATGAAGAGGTGGACAGTTGCATTAACGCGCACTGATGGAGGGGGCACGTTTGAGAGTGAATAACTAAAACGATAACATTAGGAGAATTCTAATACTCTTTAGACGCAAAGTATCGGTACAGCTTGCTTGCAATATGAAATAATAATATTTATATATATTTTTTTTTCTAAAAATGGCCAAACATGCCTGCTCGAACGACAAATGTCAAAATTTGGAGGCCTGTATCCCATGAAATAATCTAATCATTATTATATGATGTGCAGGCAGTATTTTAATTATATGTGGCTAATATTTAAAAAAAATAAATAAGGTATCTGAGTTTTATGATAATCAGGATATGTTTAGGCAAACATGGGCAAAACATCAAACAACAAAAAATTCCGATGCGAATACAAAAAAAAACACCACCTTCGATTTTTTCGTTTTTTTTTAAATTTGAGTACCCTGTTATACTCTATTTCGGCATTAATTTCTATTGAACCATGTTGCATTATTTTATTGAGAAAGAAGAAACAGCTCCCCAAAGTAGGGTGCTTTTCGAGAACCTACACTTAGGAGTGCCCTATACAAGAAGTTACTCTGAGTTCCAGTTTCATGAAACTAGCACACATCATTTATATATTTTTATTCAGATGAGGTCACTGACAACTAGAGAAATCGGTCACACACTTAAAGCGAGGAGAGACTATATACAGCATTTTACATGCACCGTATAAACAAGTATCATATTAGAGACTAGTGATTCGAGAAATGATGATGCAGTGTGAAGTTTACTTTCCGGTATAATGTATATTTAAGATAAAAGAAACAACTCTACTTCAAAACACAAGAATGAAAATCAAATACTAAAATTGTTTAGGTTAGTTATGTATTTCCGGCGACAAACCATTTCAGGTGAGCGGTGCCACCGCGCCGGACTGTAAGAGCTTCGATACTCTCGGTGTACGAATAAATCGTGGCAAGACGAGATGTTTTATCCTGCGCGAGGATAACGTTTCCTGCTTCTATTATGGTGATCAGATAAAGAATATAAGCTATCACCTAAATAAAATCGCTTCCTGACACGCTCAATCCGAGAGGCTTTTCGTATATACAAAGACAAACTTCCTGATTACGGCGTTGGGCTAACAAAACTTTATTCCTTGCATCCTAGATGGGTCAAATGTATTCCACACCAAGAAGTTTGCATTTGTGTTCGCTGCACCAATTATTAACTTTGTATTGCCGCCGTAGGGAACGTTACAGGCTCAACATTCAACACTGGTGGAATAAACTCAGCATTTCTGTGCGACCCCCTAACAAGTCTTTGTCTTTAAGGAGACTGTGATCACTGCCCAAAAGGCCAGTCTCTTACACTCGAGGAACTTCATATCCCAGAGGATCAAGAGAGTGTGTTTGCAACATGGGAGTCCGGCAAACTTGTGAATAAACAAACAAAAAATATTGGATCCTGAGACTTCCTTAAAAGTCGTTCAAGTAACAGTTCAAAGTTGGATATTTCACAACCATATCCGACAAACGCAAGACTAAGCGATCTACGATGAAAAGCAGAGCATGCAATGTGGGAGCAATCTTTTTCATTTTGAGATTTCTGAAAACTGGAACATCGTGATTCCTGACAAAGTTAAAGCATACCACTGAAGGAAAAAGAAGTTACGATATTTACACGTGTAGTGACGACAAGAAAGTCTACAAACAGCGTTGCTATCATCAGTGAGGACTTGTGTGACGACGTCGCTCTCACGAGCTTGGGTCTTGAAAAAGTGAGAGAGTGAGTCGAAGACAACATTGCGGTATACTCGCACGTGACGTACGTAAGTGACAGGGCCGCCAGTCATTTTAAGAATCGGTACCAGCTTCACCAGTTTGCACAGAATGATTGCCCACAAGCCATGTGGCTATTTTCTGAATCTGGACATGGGAAAATGCATGCGACGGAGTTGGCGGACTGGTGAAGCACCAGGCCACGCTGAACAACCGCAAAAAACGTTCAATAAACGCAATTAACACGGCCAGGACAATGGTGAGCCTTCTATTTGAGAAACTGGGGGCATCTTGCGTATCTGGACGAAAATGAGCTTGTTCGGTATCGACAACAAAAAAAAAAATGAAGAGTGGCTGACGGTGCGCGCCTTTCCTGGCATTCAGTCTTGGCACGCGTGGCGGCTGTGCAGGTCATCAACAGAAGAAACCTGTGACATATATGTAGCACTGAAAGTCGGATCTGGTTAGAAGAAACTTTATTAAATGGGTACGTTGAGGAACGCCTTAGTGTAAAGTGCCGAATTTGATGCCCCAAGGACTGCTCATTTTGAATGCTGGGTTATCGTATTTATCACAGTTTTCTTCGCGAGGTATTTAACCTACTATTTTACTTAATGATAGCTTATAATCCTTATCTGATCACCATATGACAATCGCGAAACGTTATCCTCGCGCAGAATAAAATATCTCGGCTTGCTACGATCCATTCGTACACCGAGAGTATCGAAGCTCTTACAGTCCGGCGCGGTGGCACCACTCAAATGAAATGGTTTGTCCCCAGAAATACATAACTAACCTAAACAATTTTAGTATTCTATCTTTATTTTTGTGTGCTGAAGTTAAGTTTTTTCTTTTATTTTAAATATAAATTATACCGGAAAGTAAAACTGCACACTGCATCATCATTCCTCGAATCACTAGTCTCTAATATGATACCTGTTTGTACGCTGTATGTAAGATGCTGCATATAGTTTCTCCTCACTTTTAGCGTGTGACCGATTGCTCTAGTTGTAAGCGACCAGATCTGAATAAATGTGTATGAACTATGTGTATCAGTTTCCTGAAACTGGAACTCAGAGTCACTTCTCGTTTAGGGCACTGCTAAGTGTAGGCTTTGAAAAAGGACCCTAATTTGGGCAGTTGTTTCTTCTTTCTCAATAAAATAATGCAACATGTTTTTAATAGAAATGAACGCCGAAATAGAGCATGACAGGGTAAACAAACTTTTCAAAAAATCCAAGGTGCTTTTTTTTTGTTTTCATTTGCATCGAATGTTTTTGTTGCTTAATTTTTTCCCAAGTTTGCCTAAATATATCTTGACTATCATATCACTCAGATACCTTATTTATTTTTTAAACAATATACATTATTAAGTAGAATACTACCTGCAAATTATATGATAATGATTAAATTATTTCATGAGATACAGGCCTCCAAATGTTGTCCTTTGTCGTTCGAGCAGGCATGTTTGGCAATTCTTAGAAAAATAAATAAAATTTAGATAAATAGTATTACTTCATATTACAAGCAAACTGTACCCATAGTTTGTTTTTAGACAGTATGAGAATTCTTCTAATTTTATCCTTTTAGTTATTCACTTTAAAATGTGCCCCCTCTATCAGTGCGTGTTAATGCAACTGTCCCCCTCTTCATGCCTTACGATTTTTCCTGTCCACAAATTTTCTTGCTGGTCAAAACTAAGTGTATTTGTTTATACCAGACACTAGACACAGGTATATAAAAACATGAATTGATTAAAAAATGTTGACCAGCCTTCCCTTTGGTTGATCTTATCTGAAATCACCCTGCTTTACTTTTAATAACTTTGGGCGTACTTCCAAACCGAACTTTTAACCAGAGCTAATTTACTGTCCTTATCTAAAAGAAATCGGCAGTTTCGACTAAACTTTTTTTTACCAGTTAGTTAGTGGCCTTTATAAGATAAACGTGTCCGAATTAATAACTTTCTTATCAGGATAGGCTACTCGACAAACGCATGCTGTAACAATAACTTATTTTAAATTGAGTAGTATTCGTTTCCTGTATTCCTTTTTTCCACGAACAATAACTAAGTGGAATGACCTCGATGAGAGAGTTGTTATGCGGCCATAATTTTCATATTTCGCATCTAATTTAAGTTTGCTCCTTTGGAACCGTATTTGTTCATGCGTTCTATATCTTGTTTCCGATTTTGTCCAAGTGTACAATAACTTGTTTCCGTTTTACTTTTTTTCATTAATGTATTTTTTTATTATTGTACCCACCTGCGAAATCCCAATCATGGGATTGCAATGTTAATAAATAAATGAACAAATTCCAGCCCTATCCTGTTTGCTCGGATTTTAAGAAAATAGCCCAGCTCACCCAGCTAGAACAGTCAGCCCATTTATCGTAGGATGCCAAGCAATGCATCTTTTATGCTTTCATTTGGGCTTCTAACTCGTGCAGCTGTGATTTCCACGTGCTGTCGAGCAAAATATCACAAAGTTAGAAAATCTCTAGTGGCTTGACGAATTTTTTTTTAATTACAAAAAAAAAACAACCAAAAAAGCTCCGCACAAACGCTTAACAGGTCTCTATTTTCAAGACAAAGGTTGGCAAGGGCATCTGCCGGAAAGGTGGCGGGGTTTGGCAAATGCATATCCTACCAATATTATACAAACTGAAAAGCGACTGTAGGTTACAGAATACTGCTTCGCAGGACGGCACTGCATATTGGTTAAAAAAATACTAACAGAAAGGTGCGCCTACAGAGAGCGATATTCCTTGAGGTGCCAATAAGAGTTAACTTGGTTGTTTGAGTAGATCGTTCCGATAACTTCGACCAGTATATTTGATACTTCGCAGTGCCTTTGCACATGCATATCATAATGCTATCAGAGTGAAAAAAGCATCTGCTAAAACTGCATAGTGTTTCGTGTTTTTCAAAAAAAAAATGTAGCATGTAGCATTTGAGCAGTTAACTTAAATACACTATTATCTTCCCGAGAAATTAGGTTCTTCATGCTTTCTAGTCGGAACTTCTTGTAGAAGGCGGTATCGGGGACTTTATACGACATAAGTTCACGGAACCACTACTGCAAACTGAAGACTGAAAATTGAAGCTCTTTCTGTCCAATGGTCCTCTCATGGTCCTGGGTGTAACATACCAGCTATCAATCAATCAATAATGTGTTTTATTTTGACTCCAAGAACCTGGTAGGTCTAAGAATGGGTGCACACATATCAGACTATAGGCGGTGACAAGCCAAGAACGAAGTAGAAGCTCCTCCCACCTCTTTCCACTTTAGTAGTGCTAACCCTGGAGAGGAGACGACCACCCCTCCACCGTTCGCTCCGCTGAAGTGGAAAGGGGTGGGAGGAGCTTCCACTTCGTTCTTGGCCTGTCGCCGACTACAGAAAAAAATTTAACTTGGGAAAAAACAAATAATACACTTTAACTTTTCAAAATGAATGAAGAAGTCCGTGTCAGAGTTATTAAAAGGGTCATGAAACAATATAGGGTAGGGGGTTCTTGACTTTTCAGGGACGTACTGGTCCTAGTGTGGCGCAAGTATACTTGCACAATCCGCCACTGCTTCAGAAGCTTCCCTGTCGCGTTGAAAGTGCGCGGATGAAAAATGACTATTTCTTTCAGTCTTGCCTTTGCAAAGCTTGATGACGTAATTGTGGGATCGAACCACCCGCATGACGACAATCGAGCCCGGCTCATGGATTGGACACAAGAACTGCGTGAGCATTCGACTTCTGCTCGTAACAATTGCGGGGATCTTTCGAACTGCTCACGTGCCAGAAAGACACGCAAGGAAAGACATTAAAAAAACACCTTTTTTGGTTACCGGCCAGGCTTTGAGTGTCAACCGCTGAGGCTCTCGTGCGCCACGCACGCGATCGTTTCAGACCTCGGGCTTGAGCTCGCGGTCTTGTCTGCTGTCTCGTGCCAGTGGCACGCTCCTGCCAGTCATTGCGGCGCGTCACTGCGCACCTCGTTGGTCTCATGATACATTCTCTCTCCCCCCCCCCCTCCCCTCCCGTTAGGAATTGTTCTCAAAACTGTTCGTCGTCGTTAATATTTGTTGCAACAACCGCAGCGTCTGCTGGTGATGGGTCTGGTGGCATGAGGGGAGAAGAAAATACAGGGCCATAGCCTCCTCTACACTCACAAAGCCTGGCAGTTCAACGACGAAGCCATAAAGTGCCCGGTCGCAGATTTGAAGCTCGAGGATCTGGTAGCACAGAGCCTTTCTCGGGGAACCTAAACGTCAGCGTACAACGTTTGCAGCGCCGAGGACCCGAAACATGGTTTTCAAACCCGACGAGAAAAGAAGCGGTAGCCATAGGAACGCGATGAGCACGACCGGATATTACATCGCTGGGAAGAAGTGTGTTTCGGCTTCTTGCCGCGGCGGGGCACCCGTCACGTGGCTCTCCTCTTATCCGTTGTCTGCCCTAGTTGGAGCGGCACAGGGCCTATCGGCTGCTCAAGATCGCGACTGGCGGAGAGAGAGCTGCCCATTCCTTTTATTAGGCGAAGCCTCCTCCCCCCGCCGCCATGCTCTCAACCAATCACCAATGTGAATGGGCGGAAAGTTGTGTGCGGAAGGCATGAGTGCATGGTGGCGGGATTGGCAAGGGTCGAGACCCAGCGCGCACGAATCTCCTTGTTTATTGCTAAAAAAGACAATACAATAGCCAAGGGACAGGTGAGGGTCCCGCAGTCGTCCGGAGGTGAGTCCATGGCGGAGCCCCAAGTTGTCGGTCTGGATGAGCGTGCAGTTCGGGACCAGGAGAGCTGCCACAGTCCAAGCCAGGGCCTCCCTGCGAAGATGCGTCCGTCGTTGGCCGTCAGGATGGCACGAGCGGCACTTGAGGTGACAACACCCAACCCGGAGTCGGACTACGTCCTGCATAGCAAGTGCGGAGCGGGAAGTTAGGGATGAGGGGACGGAGTGGGGCAAGGTGTCCCATACACGAGTGAAGGCGCTCACCCAGGGAAGAGGTGGAGGTCGACCCGTGGAGGCTGCCTCGAAAAGCGGGCGAAGTGCGTGAAACCCCGCGTGGTAAAGTAAAAAAAAAAGGACCAGAGGCCTGCGAGGCGCTGGTAAAGGGGGCGCTGCCGCTGCAGACGCAAAAGCCCCAAGGTGTCCCGAAGGGACGTCACACGCTGTGTCGTGGTAGAAAGGGAATGTTGGGTCATGTCCAAGACAAAGCGCAGGAAACGAATGTGCCTTGCGGGCTGGGTTACGGTGTCACGCGGGTTGATGCGGAAACCCAAGTCTTGGAGGTCCGCAATGAACACTTGGGTGACGGTCGGAAGGAGTTCTGAGTCCTGGTGCGGAAGAAGAAAATTGTCCACGAACGCACATGCCCAAATGCCGCGATCACGGAGGTGGCGCGCGATGGCGGTCGCTGGGGTCTGCATAAAAAAAGGAGCAGGTCTAAGTCCAAAGGGGAGTCTTGTGAAACAGTAGTATTCCCCGTCTAGTCTGAATGTAGTGAGTCTCTGCGTGTGGTGGTGCAGGAAAATGTGACAAAATGCTTCATGCAGGTCCACCTTGGTGAAAAATGCGTGTGGTGGCAAGGGGGACTGAAGGAGCACCTTGGGTAACGGGTCAAGACGAAATGGGGAGTGGAGGTGTGGTGTCAAGTGGCTGGCGTCATAGAAGAAACGTGACTCCGTCTGGGACTTTCTGCACCTTTCCAATTTCGGCGGCCGCTTCTCGTAGCGCTCTGCCAGTCTTTGCTAGTATAGAGGTGGCTATGGCAAAACGGATCCTCCTGATAACTTTAATGGCGCGTGCAAGATTGTCCTCCCTCATCCTTTCGAGGTTTAATTTGGCTGCCCTGGCGGCGGCTGCCGACTCCAGTAAGCGATGAAGTGCCCCAGCTCTGTGGGTACGTCAGTGAAATTCTCGTACCCCACAGAGCGGGCACAGGAGTGGGCGCTCGTCCTCCGTGTAACTTTGTGGTGGGTTAGCCGGGCGGAGGGTGTTTATCGTCAAGCCTCTGAGAAGTTCGGGCACTTGAGTGTCCATGCCAACTGTGAAGGAGCGCGGCTGGTCCTACCAAGCGAAGCTTGACGACCAGCCCACTGGGTGTCCCTGGTTGTCGAGGGTGCCCCAGGTGGCCGTAGAGCGCCGGTGTGATTGTCCTGAACGTTTTGTTCGTTTCCTTGGCTGGCAGTGGCGCCTGGGTTACCAATGCCGGGGCAGTGATCAGGACCATCTTACAGTCTATTGGCTCGCGACATGGTTGGAGTTCAATGAAAAAAACAGTATGTCAGTAATGTTTATTAAAAAGACAGGCAACGTCTTCCAAAAAAAAACACGACAAAAGGTGAGCTATGCTCGCGAGAACAGTCAAATGCATTTCGCTCAAAATAGTGCGGAATAGATCAAAACAACCGGTAAACTACTGGCTCTCGGCTAAACCGATTGCTGTTTTCTTCCTATTATCTTCTTCTTCGTCGCCGACATTGAAGTTTCGAGGGTGTAGACGGTAAAGTATCAGCCAGATCACCAACACTTTCCTCCTCCGACAGAAGTTCAGAAGCCGAATCATAATACTGTTTTTAGGTCGGTGACATGAACAGGTCTCGTGAGTTGGCCAGACTCACAATCAACGACGGTGTACGTGAGGCGTGAAGCTTTTTCACGTACTCTTTGCGGGCCGTCAAACCTATTAGCCAGGGATGCCGTGAAACTTCTGGAAGGGTTACTGAGTGCATGTGCCCTCCGCAGCACCAGGTTTTCTACTTGAAATTAGACGTCCCGGTGACCTCGGCTGTACTGTACAGCCTGCTGCAGTCGGGAGACATCCAAACTCTCCCGGGCATCACAAACGATGTCCCTGAGTCTGTGCCGTAAATTTCCTGCAAATTGGCCGTAGGAGCGAGCAGAACCTAGATTTTTAGCAGAGCAATCGCATTCCAGCAGGAATATCAGCTTCTTGCCGAAATTAAGACGCGCAAACGTGAATCCTTGGTTCGTGTTGCGAACGCGAGTTCCGGAAGCTTCGCATCCCAATCACGTGGCGCTCGGTGTGAGCGATTAACATTGACTTCAGATTTCGATTTACTATCTTAGTTATGTTTGCTTACAGGTGGCAGGGAGATGTCCGCCTGTGTTGTATGCCCAATGCAGCACACGAGTCTTGGAACACTCTTGGCAAAATAGGTAGCTTTGTCACTAATCAATTTCGCCGGAAATTCGAAGCATGTGAGCGTCTCCATCAAACAAGACCGGATTTGCTTGGACCTCAATGATTGCCATGCAAATAGCTCCACCCACTTGCCAAAGTGATTCATGACAAGCAACAGGTACTGGTTATAACGAGGGCTGCGTGGAAAAGTGGCCATGGCATCCACGGCAACGCATTCCCGTGGGGATCGACTCACAATTGGATGCAGGAGACCAGGGGGTTGACCTCCACGCCGTTTGGCTTTCTGAGAAAACGGACATGACTGAGCGTACCTCGAGAAGTCATGACGAATGCCTTGCCAAGTAGCAGTGCGGCTTAACTTTTCAAAAGTCTTACAGCCACTACTTAGGCCAGCTGAGGCGGAGTCGTGGTAATATTTAATAAAATACGTGCCAAGTCGGCGAGATATTACGGCTCGGAACGGAGTATTTTTGGGGTCATCCTCCTCGTCGTCTATCTGAGGTATATACCGTAGTAGGAGACAATCCTCAGCGAGCAGGTGCTAGTGGAAGCCCATGTCAACTGCTCTGCTGTCACGTCTGTCTGCTGTAGTCAACCGTTCGGATACCCGACGACAAAGCCCATCGTTTAGTTGCGCTGTCCGAAAGTTGTTTCGATTGATCAGAGCGCCCCATCGCGAGTCATCATCTATCGCAATTACGATCTTTGCACCCTCTCGAACGTGTTGCTCACCTAGTGGGGCGCGTTACAAAGCGTCTGCTGGGTTTGTGCATGATTGTGTAATCATATTTCTGAAGCGTCTGTGCCCATTGTGCCTTGCGCCCTGCTGAATTCTGTAGCCATTGTAACCAGGGCAAGGAGACATTATCCCACTGGATTACAAAACGTGCGCCATCCTGGTACATGTTAATTATCTGCAGGGCAGTAATGATAACTAGGCGCTCCAGCTTGCAGACGTTATAATTCAGTTGTGCTGGCGTCAGCGTATGGCTTGCAAACGCCACAGGCCTTAGGAAAGCATCACATTTTGGTAGCAATACAGCACCTAAGCCATAGCCACCTGCGTCTGTTTGCAGAACAAACGGACGATTGCAGTCTGGGAGCTTCAGTGATTCTGTGTTGGCAATGGTTTGTACAGCAGGTTTCGGCAATGGCTTTGGACAGCATTTTGTTGTGCCTCCGTCCAACGCCGCTTGACTACCTTGCGCAGCAGATCGTTCAGGGGCCGCGTTATTTCTGTACAGTGAGGAATAAACGCGATAAATTCCAACCATTTCAAGAAACCTCTGTAGGTTCTTTGCATCATGTGGGAGCGGAAATCCAGTTATGGCTTCCAGCTTGCCCTCGTTGAGGCGAAGCGTGCCGTTATCAATCACAAAATCCAGAAGGTTGATCTTAGACGTTGCAAGCTGCATTTTCCCAGAACGAATAGTCAATCCAGCATTCCGCATGCGCTCGAGGATAATCCGAAGATGTTCGAGGCGCTCTTCGAACGAACGTGAAAATACTACTACGTGATTCATGTATACCATGGCGTAGTTGTGGCGTGCATCACTGTGCGACGTCCATCAGACGTTGAAACAGGGCAGGGGAGGTACTCAGGCCAAAAGGCATGCGCACAAACTCATACAGGCCTCGAGAGCATGTGAATGCTGTTTTCTGAAAGCAGCTGGTTCCATCTCGATCTGGAGAAAACCGTGACAACAGTCAAGGTTGGTGAAAAGACCTGCATTACTTAACTTGTACTTGATCGACTCTATCAAGGGTACGGGTATGCGTCACCAACCGCTACTGCGTTCAAACGGCGATAGTTGACGCACAGCCGTGCTGTACCATCTGTCCTTGGCGCAAGAACGATTGAAAAGGTCCAGAAACTCTGGGACTCACGTACTGCACCCGTGTCGATCATTTCTTGGAGTGCCTTGTCTAGAAGGGCTTGTTTGTGAACGCTCGTCGATCGAGGATTGCAGCGCAGATGTCTTGTGTCCTCCGTATCAATGTGGTGCCGCAGCATTCCAGTCCTGCAATATTCTCCGTGAATATGGGTGAGAACGCTTACAGGAGCCTTTGGAGTTGTCGCTTTTGCTGGTCCGTAGCAGGACAACTCTGCAAAGACTCGCTTATCGGGCTTGGGAGAGCTGAAGGTGGCGACCTAGCGCTGACGTTGCTGACGCTCATGATACAATTTTCGCGCATTGTAAATATAATCAATTTCGCGATTTGACAAAATCAGGTAGCCCTCATTCGGGAAGTAAAGACCCATGTTCCCTCTCAAAAAAAATCTCGACCCAAATCATTGGCACCGTCCGACCAGGTAAACAATCGACGCGCTGACGGCGTTTTCCTTCGTTGAAACCGATTTGTAACTTAACTGCCTGACTCGCGAGCATTTCTGGTCCTGACGCTAGATGTAAGCGCACCTTAGTCTTGCGCAGGTTAGCTTTCTGCTCTTTCCAGTGTTCAATAAGGTGGTCCCCAATAAGCGACAAACTCACACCGGTATCGGTCAGCGCTGCCACCGCTGTTCTGAGCACTGTAACCGTCATATGATGCTCCATTAGCTCCGGGTCAGGCCGGATCGGACATACCAATGGAAGTTTTGCCGGGTTTTTAGTGGTCACCGAGGCCGGTGGGAGCTCAGGGGTCAGCGCCGTCGGCCGTGCTGGTTTTCCGAGGCCACCGGACGGTTGCCGAGCAGGTCGTGGCTGTCTCGGTGGAAGTGACCTTGTCGGCCGCAGCTAAAACAGCGCACCGAGGTGCGGCGGCCAGTGCCGTGTGCCGGGCTGCTTGGACCCTGTTGTTGTAGCCCCTTGCCACATTCGTTGTGCCAGCGATCCGCGTCCCGGAGCGAATCACGTTGCTGTGACTTAAAACGGCTTTCACCCTGCCATGGTCGGGATCCAGCCGGCCAGGCACTAGGTCGGTGGTCCAAACCACGGGGTAGTGGGCTCCCGCGCTCCAGCTGTTTGAAGGCGTAGGGGTCCAGCGCAGGGGGGGAGGACCGCGCCATACTCTAGGGGCTGGGGCCGAGTCGGACCACTTCTGGGCCCAGGAGCTGACCAGGCACAGGAGGGCTCGAGAATTTCTTCGGGCGGTGGTGGTGGCCAGTACTGGAGCTCTGCCAGGAGTGTCTCTTTGATACCGCGAGCGTCCAGGGCAAGGTGCTCTAGGGTCTCGTAGGTGCGGCCATGCAGGTAGGGTCGGAATCTTGGGTGGCTCTGGTGTACGACCCGAGCAACCCTGTCAGACTCCGATGTCGTTGGGCAGGTCCTGCCAAAGGGCTCTTGCGTCACCCGTATATATTCGACGAGGGTCTCGTTTGGGTCCTGAGTCCGGCGTTCCAGTTCTTGCTGGACTCGAGACTCCATCAAGAACTGGAGCGCCAGGCGGAAGAAATTCGTCTTGGAATTTCCACCGAAAATATTCCCAGGCCAGGGACGGGGCCAAGATGCGCGGCCAGCGGGCCTCACTCGCCTGCAACGCAGCAGGCAAAACGCACGCGAGGATGTATTTGTCTGAGGCGCCCGCAGCGAGCTTCTAAGCCGCCAGCTCTGCGAGGAAGTCGGCCACGGATTGCCGGTCGTCGTAGCCGGTGTAGGTCGGGACCGGCACCTGGGGACGCGGGCATTGACCTTGAAGTCCCGGGTCAGCAAGCAGCAGACGTTGTGTGACAGTGTCACATAGTTTGGCCACCCGAGCCATAAGGCCTTCTCTGTCAGGTGCGTCTGGGCTCTCGGCTTTGTCAGCGACTGCTCTGCATGTCATGGCAAACCCAAAAACGCAGAAAACACAAAACAAAAACAGTGACAACCTACACAAGGGCTTAATTACAGCGAATGTACGAAGGGGGAATCCAAGTAGTCGAAACCGAACCCAAATGGAACGTCCCGATGGCCTTTATGGTGCGAACGTCGGGTAAAAGCGGGGGAAATCGAATAAAAGGCAACATAAAGCGGGCTAAAAAGCCTGCGGTCCATCCCACGGGAGTGCAGTATAGCCCCGCGCTGAGCGCCAAATAATTCGCAATGTTCAGAGATCGTAGCACCGCAGTGTGAGAATCGCGCTCCCTAGCTCCATCTTGATGTGCTTAAAAAAAATGTGTTTGCTAACATTTTCCTGACTTAAAAAAATAAAGAAAGGCTCTAATACTGCTCGTATATAGAAAAACTAGAATTACTTAGGCGTCACAGACCCAGCCTTGTACTCCTGTTCTACGACAATCATCCAGATGACAGCCATTTTTGATGGACACCAGTTCGCCCCCTATAGACCTTTTTCGCATAACCTCAAACCAGCCAGTAACTGACGTACCCTCGACCTGGGTCATTTTTGGATTACCCGCTGACACAGGGTATGCAACCGCCAAGGGTATGGGCGAAAAGGCTTCAAAACGGACGTCGTGAATGAGGTAGTTCCGAGTAATCCTTTTCACCGCGCTGCAATTTCCGAAAATCTGCAGTTGTCTGGCTACCACTGCGTGGTAGTCGGATGGATAAATAATTTTAAAAAGCATAAGAACAATAGCAGAAAGTGTGCCATGAGCACAAGAAGCTGCAGCGCGAGTGTGGCTGCAATGTTATCGAGCTTCGCATTTTCCCCAAGAATCCTTATTTATGAAGTCAATCGATTGCGAGCTTGAATCGCGAGAGATTCGTATCAGACTCAACGTCACGTTTAAGCTCACGACCACTTCGTCTACGACAAGAGGACCGATTTTAATTCCCGGTGCAGGTGGTCCAATTAGGTTATCACTGCAAGCCCCATGGTATGTGAAAGGTATGAAAAAGTCTACATGCCACCACTCAAGATGGAGCTATCAAATGTCGAGAGCTTACCTGCATAGACTACATTAAACTGCTCATATATACCTCGCAGTGGAAACTCAATCAAAACACCCCACCGTCTTCGTCGTCGTTCTCTCGAGGAGGCAAGGTGATGGCCTGTGAGTAGCCAGCTGGGTTCAACCGGAAAAGCTCCAACCAAGTTATTGCAGCCCACCATAGCCAAGTCTAGCCAAGTTCCCCCCATACCCACACCGTTGCCTACCCAGTTAGCTGTGCTGCCAGAACTAGCGGGTATTTCTTTTTCTAAACCGCTAGACGGCGTCATCGGCGCCGCAATTCTCAAGATGGCGGCGCCGTTAAAGAAAAGGTCTATAGGTTGTGGAAGTTGCGAATACTGTGGCGATCAGTCCTACTGCTCACCCGCCAGAAAGACACGCAAGGCAAGACATAAGAAAAACACACCTCTACTGGTTACCGGCAAAACTTCGAGTGTCCGCCGCCGAAGCTCTCGTGCGCCACGCACGCGATCGTTCCAGACCTCGCGCTTGAGCTAGCGGCCTTGTCTGCTCTCACGTGCCAATGGCACGCTCCTGCTAGTCGCTGCGGCGCGTCGCTGCGCACCTTGTTGCTCGCTTGTCACAGACTCACTGCCTCGGAACACTCGGTCAGTAGCTCGTGTCCAACCCGATGTCCAACCACTGCGGTGATGAGAATAGCCGAATTCTAACAATGCCTGGGTCTCAGCGCGCGTTCTTTTGCTTTGCTAACCACAGCGCTTGGCAATGATTAACGTTGGCATAATAGGATAGGCACAAGGCCACATGGCCGCTTATTCCGAGTTGAGGGGATGAACGATGCTTATATTTCTCGAATTTTTTTGTCGACTGCCATTGAAGAGAAGGAACAACCAATGCAAGTATATCCGGTTATTAACGTTGTGGAGTGATTCTAAGTAGTACTCACCTAAAGCAGAACAAATTCGTTCCATGACCCCTTTAAGCGCGATATGGGGAATGCGTGTCAATGGATCGCTCGATTCTAAGATAACGGATAAAAAAGCCGTGGATGTATTGCGTGGTTGGCGAACATAGAATGAGTTTCTACTATACTCGGTTTTATACTTGGCAGACAACGCGGTCAATTCTATACATCTTTCTTCACAAGGGCGCAACCATCTTGAGTGTCGTCACTTCTGCATGGTATGCGGCAAAACATCGTTTTGATCTCTCCTCGGCGCTGGAAGGTGTTTATGAAAAATGCGTGATTGTCACACATTCTTGTTTTGCCTCACCTATATTTTCTCGCATATTCCAGGTTGAAATATTTCTATATTTTTTCGTCCCGCCTACCAGATGCGGAACCCACGTGACTGAGAACGACAGGAAACAGAAAACTTCTATAGGGGTATCCAATGGACGCCGTATTTGAAGGCGATGTTTAGAGTGTATGCTCATAACGAGCTCACGTTAATAGTCTGCTAAGACAGGCCATCTTGATGGTGCGGAATGTACGTTGCAGAAGAACTGGGGAAGCTAGCCAGTAGCACGCGCTCAGCTGTCGCGCACACAGCTATGACCGCCAGTGAATACTCCCTGTGAACCTTTCCAAAAGAGGGCTCCAGGCCGACTCCATTTTCAGCGTTCTTGCGTATGGCACGTGATTTGTTTATTTTTTGAAGCGACGAACATGCTCGTGGTTGGCTGAGGTGATTGCACGCTGGACTTATGACTTGAAACTATTGGGATTGTGTATACACCTTTCAAAAAATCGTATAGGGTCGCGCTCATTCTGTGCACGGCACTTTCCGGCTGGCCGCAATTGCGAGCGAGTGCTGGCTGGACTGCGATTTAGTACATGTAAACTCTAATTTTTGCAAACAGTGGAAACGTGCAAAGTAACGCGAGAACGTGGCTTCACCTGGGGTTTTGTTTGTGCGACAAAGCGTGCAAGTGATCTGCGACATCTAATCTCATGGTCGCACCAGTAGCTTTGACAGCGTTATAACGTAAATATGAAACGTAGAGAAAGTAGCAGGGAAGAGATCATAACTGCCTCGAACACCTTATAGAGTAACACTATGTCGCGAACAAGCCGTTTATCTAGAAGAAGTGAAAGACCAAGGGTGCCAAAAGGATATAAATAATTGTAAAAACAATTCGTCTAATGTGTTGATCACATACGACCCTTACAAAACGTTGATGAAGAAACACTATCATAAGCGCTTGACGAACGCCGAGGAAATTCCACACAACACAAGAAAGTTCAAACATGGCAAACACTTGTTATGTATTACGAAAACATGTCCATATTTTCCTTTGCCACCAGGCCCATGGAGAGAGGAGAGTACTTCCTGGTAGGGCATGCAAATATCCGTCAAACCGGACATACGGTGGAACCGGATGCTAGCGAATCCGGCTTCGAAAGCCGGTTATCTGGTTACCCGTATTTTCAAACAACCGGTTTCGGAAACCAGTTATTCGGTTTTCTTTTATGTACAATATTAATACTGCCTATTTTAATTGCATTTTATAGTCCTAAAAATACAAAGAATACATCATATTCCTCTGATAGCGACAGTTATAGTGATATTTATTTCGGCTCAAGCGAGCCGCGGCGCCAAAAAATGGCAAGTCGTCCATACCTTGAAGGCCTGCGGCGCCACGTCCAGCGATTATAAGATGGTATACAGAGGAATTAAACAAAGAAAATGGTGATGATTGTTTAAATAAAGATAGGAGACGAGGGTGAAAGGTTTATGTTGCGGTTGAAGAGGGTGAATAGCGTTAGGCATAGCAATCAGAATTGACTACTTTCTGCTATTTAGAATGTAGTACATATATTAATTTTTTGTGCATATGGCGAGGAGAGCGAACTGAGGCGCTTTGTTCAGCCTGTTTTGTACATAGCGCGCTATTTACAAATCACAAGTCACCTGGACTGGAATAGTTTCGAAATCTACGTTGATCGAGCAAGGGACATGGAGTCCACATGAGTGCTGCATCAGTCTTCACTTGAGATTTGTGTACCATTGCTGCTTCGCTGATTGATCACGAGCACCAGCCGAACTCTGAGTCGATGTTAGGCTACGTCAGCCGAGCGTTGGGTTAAACACAAATAATTTATGTTGTTGTCCTTATGGGTGTAGTTTGCATCTTCAGATCAATAATATCTGAAGTTCCCCTTCAATTTTCAAAGCATGCTGGCGGCAGAGGTGAAACCGCGAGCGAAAGTCTGCAGGTTCAGATATTTATTACGGCCAAACAGTTCCAATTCCAGTACAGAATTATAAGTGGAGATATTAGAGTATCAGGATAGTTATATAACCAAATAATTGAGTGACCTAACCGGTTATACCAATAAGTGATTGCCCGGTTTCCAACTTTGAATAATACGATAATTTGAACAACCGGAAATAAAAAAAAATCTGTACTGCTGCCTCTACTTTGAAGTATGTTAATGACAGTGTTAGTGTGTTGAGGTTCCCGCTTCCAAAAAGAGGAGACACAACGAAGTATAAGCGTTAAACCACCACTTGACACTGCGATCGTTCGCCAAAACAAACGCGAAAGTTTTAAAAACCGTTTTCACCACAACCGTAATTCACTGAAACACGCGTATAGGCGAAGAGCTATTCGATTCAAAGCACTCTTCGCATAGACTAAGGTAATATAATTATATTGTGTCGTTGATAAAGCCAACAACATGGTTATTATTCATTCTGCTGTGGTTTGGTAGTGTGTGACATGCATTAACGTTTCTCAAGCCCGCGGCGCCTGCTCGTTACGGCTTGTACTCATACATCTCGGTACACTGCGCGATATGTATCGTTAGTGCGAACACGATATCTGCACGTCTTCCCATATTACTTCAAAAGAGCGGAATCGGCAAGCGTACATTTTGGCCGATTTGGGTTAGTGCCGAAAATGACTAGTTTTCACCGGATACGACAGAGTGATGACAGAAGTTTGATTCTTAGAGAGAAAATAAAAAGTGCGACCGCTTCTATTACGCTCTTAGAGAGACGCCAGTACTCTAAAAACAGTTGTAGCAATTACATCATTTTTGGCACATAATACATACTAAAACTTTAGTTCGACGTACAGCGCACTGACGTAAAACTAACGGCCCCAGCTTTTACAAGAGACTTGATGACAATACGGTATAAAATATTAAGCAACTAAACGACATATCGAAGACTTCAGAAAACTAACACTGAGGTTTTGCAGTAGGGACAAGAAAACTAAGATTCTTATATTTGCAGTCAGTCACACGTTATATTGGCTATTTTAAGAAGTTGTACAACTGGGCTATTAATTTTGGCAATCGGTGCAGCCGAACATGAGAAAACGAGGTACGAGAGGGAGGTACGATGAACACGAAAAAACGAGGCCGCGAGAGGGAGCCTACGGCTGTGAGGCCGAAGGCCCATTCCTAGGTAGTCTGCAAACACCCCAATTAAGAAAAACATAATTTATATTTTTTATTTTTATGATTATTGAAGTTCTGTTTATGACAGCTTGATATTGACAAATATAAATCACTGAAGGTATCTGCGATTAGTTAAAGGGCAACTTTCTAGTTAAGGTTCGCCCTGTCTAGCCTGAACAGCGCCAGCAGCAGCTCTGCACTTTCCCGAACGGCGCGACTTGTGAATATCTGACTGCTGCCGCGTTTTAGGGCCACAGTTACGATAGTCATCTCCCGATGTCCTCCTGAGGATTAGCGTGCACAACCTTGCAGAGAAGCCAGATGTACTCTGGGACGGTGAACCGCAGCTTCCTCTTTGATTCGCCTCGAGCTACTGGCTGC
Source organism: Ixodes persulcatus (assembly GCA_013358835.2). Taxonomy (NCBI): domain Eukaryota; kingdom Metazoa; phylum Arthropoda; class Arachnida; order Ixodida; family Ixodidae; genus Ixodes; species Ixodes persulcatus. The sequence goes on along the minus strand of JABSTQ010006578.1, from coordinate 33,139 downwards.
ACGGCTCGTCCTGCTATATCCTACATCTTCGAAAGTAATCTTTCCCTTTAACGGGAACAACTGGCGTAATACGCCAAAACAGCATGGACGAAAAGGAAGGGAGAACTGGAGAGTACGCGGCGCAACTTTCAACTGAATGGTTTATTTCGATGACACAATTTTAAAAATATAAAAGCAGGCACACTTGGATGAACACAAAGATCTGGTCTAAAAACAGACACCCCTGAAATGCCAGCGTCATTGGTTCTTCTTTAAAAAGTTGAATTCTTTATCAAACAAAGAAAAAGAGTGTGCGCTTACACAAGAATTGTCGTGGTAGGACTTTATCAGAAAGGATTCGTGAATTTCTCTGGCCGTTTTTGTTTTGTAATGGCCCTTGACACAGGTGTCGCCAAAGATGGGGCTGCACTTTCCAGAGTTTGGCTCGCATTCGCAACGGTCAGAGTGGACCGCTAGGTGGCCAGACGGGGACTGCCTGATCGCCAACGCATGCTGTCTGACCCTATCACTGATGCACCTCCCCGTCTGGTCAACGTACACCTTACCACATGAGAGGGGAATTTTGTACGTGACGCTAGCGGCGCACTCGCGGAACGTAGTGACATGTTGTTTTTCGACGGACTCTTGCGGCATAACCGATCCCTCTCCCAATCTGCTTATCCTTTTACACAGCGAAGATAGTTTGTTCAGTGCATAAAAAACGGCTGGTATGTCAAAGAGATGGGTCAGATTGTGGGACATATTGTGAATGTAAGGCAAGGCAACAGGCCTAACTACCCTCCGGGGAGCCCTTTCGCGCACTGCGCTGTTGTCTTGCGTGAAAAAAGACAACAGCGTAGTGTGCGAAAGGGAACCCAGGAGGGTAGTTAAACCTGTTGTCTTGCCTTACATTCACAAGATGTCCCAAAATCTGAAGAAGGTGGCCCATCGCTTTGAAATCTGGGTAGAAATCTTGTGCTGAAAGCGGAGCTTATAGTCTCAGCTTAATGGTGAACTATATAGCAACGTGGCCGTGGCATCAAGGGTCTTTCATCTTTACATAAAAATCACGCCCTCTCCTGGTAGAGCACAACAGCGTACGAAAATAAGAATACATTGATCTGTGAAGTACTATGTTTTATAAAATTATCTTCCAAGAAATTATATCAGGTTATCGCAGTACGTGTTAGGCGGTGTTGGATGTTCCGCCAACGGTTTTTTCAGTGGGCAGAGGTTCAGAGAATCATCTAATCGTATTGGCGATGACCACCGCCGGTAGAGTTTTGCTGAAATGAAGCAAAAAGAAATTAGGCAATGATCTTCAGATTTATTAATTACCAGTTCTTGCCATTTAGTGAAATGCACTGCCAGCAATTTCTTTTCGGCGATGGCGACCGAAATGCTCAGCTGGTCCGAGGCGGCCAAATGCAAAGAAAGACGACGAAACTTTTCCTTTTATATATAGACTACAGTATACCCGGTGACATTGCCAAATCTTTCGCAGACGAACCTTTTGATTCCCATTGAAATCACAGCTGCCTCTTGAAATGATTTAATATATTGGATATACCAACTCGCAAAAGCTCGTCCTGCTCCATCCACCATGCTGAAAGGATTTGAGTCTTTCACGTTCACGCTATATCAAGTGCGGCGAACTATAACAATTCCTCTGAACACTTCCCAAACTCATTCGGGGTTTAACTGGTCGTCTCAGACAACTCACTAAAACTCCTTTTTATGAAAACACTGAACGATTTGCGCGAGCATTCAAAAGTGGCGTTATCGAATCGCACAAGGACGAATCGTTCGCGTCAAAACGACTCACTAAAACTTCCTATTAAACCCAATTCTAGTTAAAAAGAAAAGAAGCGGAAAAGAAGCGCCCTTTTATGCACAGAAAACGCGAGGCAGTAGTTAAGAAGGATTGAAGAGATCAGTACCTCAAGATGATAACTAAAACTCCCTATTGCAGTTCTAGTTTTATTCTAGTTAAAAAAAAAAACGAAAAAGAAGCGCGTTTATGTATACAGAAAATGTGGGGCAGTGGTTTACCAGTATTTAAGATGTCAGTACCTCAGACTGAGGTTAAAACAAATTATTGTCTGCCAGGAAGAAAATCAACTTTAGTGGTGTGGAATAGACGTAACTACAGCTCGCTCTATCGGCAAGTGCAAAGGAGGAGCGTAGACAACTATGGCGGCCATTGTTATGGCTTTTCGAACCCTTTTTAGGAACACTATAAGAAAAAAAAAAGCATTTTTCAAAGCTTTTTTGGGATAGGCATTTTTTGTTTAACAATTTTTACACGAAAAGAAAATTCACGCAATAATTACGCCGTTCGTCGCCATTTACGTGGACGTCATGGCCCGCTCCAAGCCCCGCCCACAAATGAGTGGCCCCGCCCATTACTACTGAACTGGCTTCGCGGCTCGACCGAACACTCTATGAAGACTAGTGTCTCCCTTTCGCCACATTCGGTGCGTCTAGTCTGGCGTCTACCACTGCCTGCTAGTCGTGAGAGCAGACGCGCGGCGGCCTCAGGCATCGTCTGCTATTTCACCACCTTCTACCGTCATCTGCAATGCTTTTGAGACGCGGAGCAGAAAGCTTCGCGTTGGCGTCCGTTTTCGCCTTCGTCCATCTGCTATTCCACCCCCGTTTAAAAACTATCCAACTCTCAAAGGACGTGATGATGAAAGCGGAGTTCTAGCGTTCCATCATGCACGAGCTGCGGTTCAATACAAGCGTCCGTCAGCGTCTATGTTCGGTAATAAGCGACCAAAAGAACTAAAAAAATAATATAAAAAATATGTAGTGTTTCTAGCTTTACTGTTCTTGTTATTTTTTTTCACATGGCGTCCGCGAGCGAGCTGACGGAAAATCATAACGCAGGATTAAAATTTGAGCTAAAAATCTTCGCTTTGTTAGGTCAGGTGCGCTGGAAATCTGAAAAGCTACTTGCCTTTCAAAGCGAAATGACGGGAACATACTTGGACTAACTTTATGTGAGCCGAACGCCCGATTTGCCTACAGCCAAAATGGCACGCAAATTCTTACCTCTTATGGTATCTTCTCGGTATTGAAACATTGGTTGCAGTCATGACGGTTGACACTTCACAGAGAAGGGAGGGGGGGTCGCTTTTGCGGAAACCAACATATTTATTCGGAATCAACGCGCCCAAACGAACAAATAAGGCGACATCAAGCAACATTGCTGGCGTGAGAAGCAAGCCTTGGGCCAGTCCCGCTACGAAAACATGCACCGGCACAGCGCTTTCGAATGCGCGTACTTGCGATTCGTTGTTTGCTACAAAGTAGGTCGGTTGAGGGGATCTTCCTCTAATCCCCTCGGTGAACGCAGAACGACTCGCACTCATAAATATAAACGAGGTCAACGAGCTCCGCTCGTTGAGCGCGACGCAAACTCCAACAGCCATGTTTATTATCGTTTGAAACTGAAACGGAAAGGCAATCTCGGGATATCATTGAAAACAATATTGACTCTATCTAGATGATTTGTTTCTCAAACATGAAACGAATGTCTATCAAAATACTACTACAGCACGGAGATACAAATTTGCAACCAACCTTTCATTCATCAATTATCTCTCCAGCCAGTCAGAGATGTCAGCACGTTGTAGGCACAGGGCGGGACTTAGCGGGCCGCGACCTCCATCTTCGGCACCCAAATTTTGTCTAGCGGCGTAAATATTGCTCGGAAAAAAAAAGTGCCCGATACAAATCTCTGTAATGAAAATCACAGCGCAGCTATCGAGGAGTAGGTGGGGATAATACGGGGGGAGGGTATGCCCCTCCTCCTCCTTCGTACCCTCCTCTCCTCCTCCTGCGTACCCTCCCATCCCCCTCCTCCGTGCCCTTCCTTCCTCCCACAGTTTCCCTGATAAATTTAGCGGGGAAATTGACGCCACGTGATCCCAACACCAATTCAGTTTCCCCGCTAAATTTAGTGGGGAAAATGACGTCACATGACTTGTTGTCACATCACCTTTGAGAAATTTCCCTTCTCCGTTAGATTTAGCGGGATAAGTGATGTCACGTGACCTCGAAACAAATTCACTTCCGCGCTTAATTTATCGGGTAATTGGTGTTGGGGCCACGTGACGTCAATTTTGCCGCTAAATCTAGCAGAGAGTCTCAATTTCTCCACTAAATCTAGCGGAGAAATTGTATTTGTCCGCTGAATCAAGAGGAGAAACTGAATTTCCCCGCTAATTTAAGCGGAAAATTAAAATGGTGTTGAGGTCACTTGACGTAAATTTTACCGCTAAATTTAGCGCGGTTACGCCGACGCCGACAGCGACGCCGACGCCGGGAAACCCGGAAATGGGCGCCTAAGCGCTTCGCTTTAAGAGATATTTTTAGTTCAAAACGTTTTGCTTACTATACGTATCCACTTAAAGATATATTTTTTCGTTGCAGTGTCCCTTTAAAGAAGAAGCGCTTACAGACGTGTAGCTATAGTGACAGAAACGCAGGGAAGTGGCTCATCAAGTTCGCGCTTCTATCTTCGAGATACTTTATTCGCCGTTATTATGGACTATACATCAGCCTCATTAGCTGCGCAGCTATAATAAGAGGCTCGGCCGCTGTGAACTTTCGAGTTGGCCGAGGCCAAGAAAATTCCGGTCCCGTCAGTTCGTTCCACAGTTGTGTGATGTCGCGATCACTTCAATATACCTGGCATTTAGTCTGTTTTAGAGTCGTTAGTTATCGAACATTTCTATATTTGTACTTCACCCTGTCCTGAATTGACGCCCTGTGAACACCGCAACTTGAATCGATTATTTATTTATTAAATAATAACTTATATATTTTGCTGTTCGTGGAAATTCTGCTTAAACACATTTACATATGTTGTCCCATATAAATGTCGAACAAAACGGCCAGACCGCAATCGACGGGAGAAAAAGTTTCTTTGAACTAAAACACAAACTTCGTATTGCTTTTTCTTTTTCTTTTTTTGCTCGTTGTCAGCTCGGTTTATATAAACAACGCTTGGAATTATAGCCTCCTCTATACTCACAAAGCCTGGCGGATAACCACGAGACACGACCGCCAAAAGCGGAAAGTTAGAGCGGCAGACAACGAATGAGAGGAGAGTCATGTAACGGGCGCCCCGCTGCGGCAAGACGCCGAAGCGCCCTTCTCTCGAGCAATGGAATGTCCGCTCGTGCTCCTCGCGTTCCTTGCGCTAGCGCATGTTTTCTCGTCGGGTTTGAAAACCATGTTTCGGGTCCTCGCCAATGCAAAAGCTATGCGCTTACTTCCAGCTTCCCCAAGAAATGTTCTGTGCTATCAGATCCTCGCGCTCCAAATCTGCGACCGGGCACTTTATGCCTTCGTCGTCAAACTGCAAGGCGTTGTGATTATAGAGGAAGTTATTTTGGAACTCATCGTCCATATTCTGAAAGCGCTAGTCTATGATGGTCCGCTTCACAATCAGACGCCGAGAAACCCAGGCCTATAGACAGTGGGAACATTCGCAGTCACTCTGAACGCTTAGAGAAGCTGAGAACGCTTACAGGCGCATGAATGCTTAGAGAAGCTGAGAAAGCTTAGAGACGTACGAATGCTTAGGGAAGCTGAGAACGCTTACTGACTCTACGAAAGCACACATTTACCCCGAAGAAGCTAGAGACGCGTTTTAAGAAAACAGAAAGACCGGAGCTTTGGGACGCGGGCGCCTGCAAACTTATCATCGCTCGAAACGCGTTCTAGCTAAGTGCTCAGCTGGCAAACACTTTTGTGCGCAGTCTCGTCTCGTCCGGCCGGCGATGGGAGTTTTGAAAAAGCGTTCTAAATGTGTCTAAAGCGTTATACTGTATCGCTCTTTTGTAGTAGCGTGTGCCAACTTCTTACATTGTGGTGTTTGTTGGATAGTGTCAGCGTAGCAACGGCAGGATCGCTCCGTGAAGAACGTTTTGTGACGTCAGAAGAACGTATCGATTACCTTGCAACGCTCGACAACTCCGGTGAGCGTACGTTGGTTTTGAACATTTATAAAAGTATGTAGCAGCTACCGAAGGCATCGCCTTTGTGAATCAAAATGCAGAAAAGGTGACGGCAGCTCAGATTAAAATTAGCGGGGGGGGGGGGGGGGGGGGGTAAACGAGATCTCGCACGGCCTACACATGTATAATGGGCCACTTACGTCGGCTTGGATATGAACTGGGCGCTGAACTGTGTAGATAGCGCGACAAAAAGTAAAAACAAACGATCGTCGTTTTCTTCTTTTTTTTTCTTCATTGTTTTTTTGTTTCGTTTTCTGTTTACATTTACGATAGAGTTTTCATCTATTTTTTTGTATTAACAATTCCTTCTGTCCCAATTTATATTGCAAGCAACGGAGAATCATGCCGTACGCTAAGTGCTCTCGTATTTGAACATCCTTTCATCACTGTATGTTTCTCTATATCGGCAGCGCCGCATCTTGTGCTAGTGCCCGATTTTATATCTACAGACATTTTAGTTCCATCTCTATCAGCCGAACTTCTAAGGTGTATCTTTCTTGAAATGTTACCCGCTCGAATGCCACGCTCTCTGAAAACTAAAAAAAAAAAAAAAAAAAATTGTCTAGCGCGTTTTGAAGCGTGACAAACTACAAAATCCATGACAGGAATAGCCTCCAGTTGAAATATAATATTTGTTTTCGGGCGTCTTCAGCAGCCTTGTATTCCTATACAGTAAGTGGTGCACGCGAACAACTGCTTAAAATACCGAAATGCTGTAAGCATTTTTAGTTATACACTGTAGTATTTTAGGAAGATAGGTGAAATCACGCTCGTAATTATATGTACATTTCTTTTTTTACAGATAATTACGTGACGTGCATGAAGTCCACTACCTTGAGCGTTGGTGTTGTCTGGTGAGCCTACACTGATCTGGCCCAAAGGGCACGGGTTCGCAGCCCGTGGTTTTCTTCTGCCTTCTTCTTCTGTCCACATAAAAAATGCCAGTAAATCCAGTCAATACAACTGCTCCCCTCATAGAAACAAAAGCTAAACTAGATAAGCTTCGAGGCGATTTTTACTTGTGATTGTTGGTAAAATGAAAATACGTAACAATTTATGAAGTTTTTGTTGGTGTGATTACTGGTCATAACACGTGCGTTTCTGCGACAGGGTTCAAGTCCTGATAAACTGGGTTAAGCCTGTTTAGTTAGAAAGTATTTCTAGATTGTTAATTTAAGGGTGAAGTACTTGTAGCGTCGTGGAACGATCTTGAAAGGGCAGTCGGAATGTGATTCTAAGGTTGCTTTAATGCATCGTGTAGTACCAGCAAGTGTGAACAAGTGTTTAGGTCTGAATTTATAAATGCTTTAGTTGATCTTTCCGTACGACGTTCAAAGTGTCGGAGTTGCTGCATAGCCATGCGAAGGCGTGAATTATGGTCCAGGATGTCGGGGGGTTAAACCTGGAAAGAGGAGTGAATGAATTCACCTGGCCTACGAAGAGGCGTACATATATAAGTCCAGCCCCGCTGCACCCAAGATCAAATATGATTGCGGCTCCTACATCAAGCAGAACAAGGGGTAATGTCTCCGTCCATCCTGAAGCCACACTATGAGCCTTGAGAGAGGCCTTCAATTGGCGATGCAACCATCGCACGAGCCCATTGAACGAGAGATGGTACGCTGTAGTACGGATGTGTGTGACACGAAGCATGTCAGACAAACTTCTAAACAATTCTGATTGGAACAGTCTTTCGCAATCTGATGTTACCGTCGCTGGGACTCCAAACCGACTGATCGAGATCTGCCCGAACAACTGTGAGACAGTCTTTGCCATAATAGCGTTTATCGACAAAATCGAAGTAAATCTAGTTACTGCACTATTATTGTTTATTGTGGTTTTGTACAGGTGTGCATTGCGCAGAGGCAAGTAGCTCAAACATTGTACGGCGGCAAAGCGCAGAATATAAAATGGCAGTTTCCACTACTCCCACAATAAAAAAAAGAAAGGAGCTACGTACCAAGGTGTGTAATTCGTGTGATCTGAGGCGCCCTTTAGTTCCAGTCGACGCCCAAGTTTATAGCAAGAAAAAATATATCACAGCCACAGGTTGTGAGAAGAAGGTCAACGACTCGCCGGATATAGATGCTGCCACTGCAAGTCAAATACATTATTTTCTATTCAGACACTTTAATAATAGTTGCCTAGAATATCCTTCATGTCAGTGAGAATGTATACACCAAAATTGTCTCTGGGTTGTCCAGAATATGGCTACACGCTCGTGGAATGTAGCCCAAAGCACTCCCTCGAAACAATTTGATGTATCTAAATTGAATTATTGCATACTTTAGGCAATCCGCCTTATTACTTACCCAACCTTCTTGCTGAGACTTTCCAGCATTCAAAAAAATTGTTTTGGCTAGTTCGGCCCTTCACAAGGGGTTAGCTCGTTATTCAGTTTCGCTGCCATGGTTGCATAGAGCAGCGCATTCCTTGTTGGGAGTGCAGCTCAGATAGATGATCCTCCCAAATACGTATCAAGGCCCTTCTGGTGGCGACACGCCAGTTAACACACTTCCGTGAAGACGCTTGGGAATGTCCCGCGCTGCACGCTTTTCACTCAAGTGCCGCCATTTTATCAGATACTTAGGTACGTGTTGACGTGTTGAGCGAGGTCAAAGTGAGGTTACTTATCACAGTTTATGCAAACTGTGGCTAGCGGGTGTCTGCCGCGTAACGCAGACTAGCTTCAGTTAGTGCAACCTTAATCAGACTTAAGTGCGGTTAAGATGCCCTTGTAAATAGTGCATTGCACAAGCTCGCTGGCACTCGTGAGTTGTGTAAGTATTAATAATGAATGATGTTTGAAGTGACGATTAATGAAAGGTATCGCATTTGAATTGTGTTTGAGGCCACTCGACCGCAAGCATAAGGATTTCAATTACGACATTGTTTTATGGAAGTGAATGCACCCTAGATACGCCAATGTCTTACAAACGCCCTCCAATTGGGTGTCTGTGACCGATGACCGACATATTTTGGGATTTTCCAAATCGATGGAACCATGAACTGTGAAGAACATTACCGACTTGTGCCCGCTGCTGGGTGAGTCAAAGCACTGCAACAACAAGCGCACCATGTGGAACTAGGTGTTCCCCGCATCCCTATCCAGGCCTAGCTCAGCCAGGCCATGGTTGCCGCCGTATCGGGGTGCGCTAGCCGGTTGCGAAAGGAGGCCGCATGGTCCTAAGGACGGCGCTCCCTCGCCATCCTAGGGTGAACTGCCACAGGCACGCCCTTGGCACCGTTCATAGTTGGACGCGTCTGCCCCTCCGGGGAACGAACCTACCTCCATCAACCACGGGCGCGTACATTTCCCGCAGGCTATATAAGCCGGTCAAAAACAACTACCGGGGTCTCTCGATGGGCGAGGGCCTTACTCCACGGAACTCCGCTTGAGGCTCTTTCCCTTTCCAATAAATTGCCTATTGCTGCCTCGCGGATTCCGACCGGTGATTCTCTCAGGTTCAGGTAGCGCCGATACTTCGGAATTTATGACGCGCAGGCCGTGTTGGTACTTGAGTCAATAAATACATGGTTACGCACACCCAAAGACATACTGTGTTTGTACGTGGTAGCTCCCAGAGGGAAAACCGACCACATTCAGCAAAGTTAATTTCACCCCATTCATTCGATGTTGATCGCCAGGATCCCTCTTAACATCCCTCATAGCAAGTGTTCAACAATATATTTTCATGCGTATGCGAGTATAAATGTCCTCAATTTTGAAGTGGTATAAAATTGCAACGCTTTTAGAAGTTGACCAGCGGCGCCACATAAACTGACGCCTGAACATGATGCAGAATTGAATTGAAAAGGATAGGACAAATAAAGGAACACAGGACAAGGACGCGCTGAGACACAAATGAAATTTAAAAAAAAAAATGAAGACGAACGAGGATGCGACTGTAAGGAATATAAACATAGGGAGCATTGTAAAGCAAGGCAAATAAAATTAGTAGGAAATTCGAAATCAGAAGGTGCGGGGTTCTGCTGGGCACTGCTAGTATATTAATAGGGATATAAAGGGAAAGAATTTAAACGGGCAGGGGTGGGGATTGAACCAAGGATCCTGGGTTCTGCAGTGCGAGCTTTCGTTCCACTTGCTCCGAGGTGGTGTGCGTTAGCCCACCCGGCCAAAGATCCCCATCCATAGCGCCGGCGTACTATCGAATATCACTACTGCCTGTTGCACGTTAAAGCCCCCGGGCTAGCGATTGTACTGCACTGTCTAAATTTCTCATCTACAGCTGGAAGACTCGTCGCCCGGTGAGGCAGACCAAGTCCTAGGCTGCTTCAACATACACACACCCAATTTTAGAGGGGAAGAAACGTTGCAGAAGAAAGGAGCGGAACGACATTTCGACAATACTGCCTTCTTCAAGTATACTAAAAGGGGTGAGGACAGACCAAAATATATATATACAACATATGTACAAAAGGCGGAGGAAACACGTGACAGATTTGACGTCATGGAGCCAGAGAGGGAGGAGTAAAATTTGTCAAGTAACATGCAAAAGTCCTGTAAGTCAAGAAGTGGAGGAATACGGGTGCGGGGAAAGATTAGGGCACGCCGTCTAACCACCCAAATTATCAGGGAGAAAAAGAGAAGGAGGGACAGAGATGGGAGCGGGCAAAAGTGGAATCTCTGATGGCCGAAAGAAAGTTTCCTGTTTAGGCCAGAAGGAGATACCATCATTTATATAAACATTATTTTGTTTTCCTTCTTTTTGCTCGAGGTGAGTGTTTGGAAGCCTGATTTGAGGACGAATACTCGCATGTTTAGTTCAGAATGATTTGTGCAGGAGAAGTGTTCAGAACCGTGTGTAGAGACGTCATGTTTAAGTTGGCATGCGCTTTCTAGTTTTGTTTTGCTGGCTGTGCAGAAGATAGAGAATATCGTCGGATGGAGAGATTGAGACTGGTTTGCCTCTCTTAAATGAACACCCGCTAAAGAGAAGCCTCTCTCCGTTGATGCCCGTGATGCTGAAATGGCATGCTCAAACTGCGCTTCAAAAATGGGGCGCGGAATCTCGTGATGGCGCGAGTTCCACTTCTCCAGGAGATCGAATTCAGCTTCCTCGATCTACTTGTAAGTGAAGGAGCCACTTGATGGCCTTTCTACTTTATTGTGGCTTGTACGTTTTGGGTTGTTCTTGCAGAAAGAACTTTTTCTGCTCTTTCTCTGTCAAACGAAAACACGCTTTCCCGAGACGAATGATGCTCCTGCATTCTTTACTTTTTCTGGGGGCGTAATTTTTCGCGAGATAGAACGTTTTAAAACGATCTTCTATGAGAACCAAATCTCTCTTGACGTAAAAACCATTTTCTCACCGATTGGTGCCTTTTATCTAAGGAAGTAGTTTGCTCCCGCAACGCATTCGATGAGGCAGTTTATAGTATCACTGACTTATTCACTCTACACTGAGAGGTCGCACACGTTTATGGGCCGCCTCGGCAAAAATGTAGATCCGGACCCGCGGATATCTGCATCCTATCCGCATCCGCAGGCCCTGGCCTCCTCAACCGATCCGCGATCTGCCAAATCTGAATAAATTTTATCCGGATCCGCCAGTTTACTGCGGATATCCGCGGATATGCACGGTTATAGTCATCACAATGTGAATCACGCCGAATTAGAGTGTACTGGGTGAAAGAAACTCGGAGTAACCAAAAGTAATAATAATGTGAATTGAGCTGATAATGAATAAACTTTTGGTTAGTAACTGGAAGTAATCAAGAAAGTCACCAAAATGTCAATTAGGCAAAATAAAGTCTACGAGGTCAAGAGTAACTCAAAGTAATCAAAAGAGAAATCACATTATCAATTGAACTGTTAATAGTTTGACTATTTGCTCGAAGTAATAAAACGAGTAATCAAAATATAAATTAAGCACAATTATAGCCCATTATTTGTTTCAAAAGTAATTCTAAGCAATCAAGATTAATATTAATATGAATTGAGCTTATAATAAAACAACATTTGTTATAGTTACTCGAAGTAATGACGATAGTCACGACAATGTCAAGTAGGCCGAATTAAGATCCGCAATGTGAATAGCAATTTAAAGTGTTCGGAAGAGTAATCATAATATGAATTGAGCTCATGATAGATCAATTGGTGTTATAATAACTCGAAGTAATCAAGAGAGTCAGCAAATTGTCAAATAGGCCGAATTAAAGTTAAAGGGTTCATGTAACCCAAAGTAATTAAAATAGTATTCATAATGTCAATTAAGGTCATATTATATCCATTGGTTTAATATTAAGTCAATGTAATCAAGAGCCATTAATCACAATGATAATTATAATAATGTGTTATAAGTCACTCGAATTATTCAAAATAGTATTTACAATCAGAATTCAACTCTTAATTTATCAATTTGTTGTATAATAAATAGACGTAATCAAGAGAGTCACCAAAATGTCAATTAGGTCAAATTAAAGTTTATTGGTTCAATAGTAATTTAAAGGAATGGTGAACCGAAATTTGGATTTAAGAAAACAGCGCTGCAGCTGTAGGCGGGACGATACAATCCCCACTACACTACTCGTAAGGCGATATCTCGAATGGACTGCCGTATTTTTGGAAAAAGAGGTCGAGATTGAACCAGGCCGATGAGGCGCGTGACGTTAACATATCTCGTTTCCTCCTCTCTCCGCTTCACCCACTCAAGGTGGCGAGGCGGAGAAGACGCGAGGATCGATCCCTCAACTTCTCGGAGGAACAAGATTTAAACATATCTGTCAAATGCGCCTCCTTTTTTTTTCTTTTTTTTTTTTTTGAAAAATACGGTCATCCATTCGACCTATCGATGTATGAGTGATGTTTTGGTGTTTGTAGCATCCCGTTGCACACTTTTGAAGCCGTGTTTTGTGGAATCCAGATTTCGGTTCAGCATCCTTTTTAAAGTACAAAAGCGCTATCATAATGTCAATTAAGCTCATAATAAATAAATTCGTTGAATTTTACGTCAAAATAACAACGAGAAAAATGTAAATTAGGCCAAGTTAAAATCTATTGGATCAAGAGTAACTCGAAGTTAGATAAAAGAGTAATTTTAATGTGAATTGCGCTTATAATAGATCAGTTGGTAGTATAATATTTAAGTCGAAGCAATCAAAAGGATCGCCAAAATGTCAATTAGGTTGCTATAAAGTTTGAGTTACTATTAAGCCGAAGTAGTAAAAATTCTAATCATAATATAAATTAAGCCCACCATAAAATCAATAGTAACTCAAAGTAATTAAAACATTAACCATAATGCGACTCGTGCTCATAATAAATCAGTCTATTATTTGCTCAAAGTAATGTGAAGACTAATCATGATGTCAGTTAGGCCGGATCAAGCTCCGTTTGGTCAATAGTAAGTCGAAGTAATCGAGTTGTAGCAAGAAAATGCAGAGGTTGCGAAACCTCGCTGGCCTAGTAGAAAGCCGTTTTTTGACTTCTGTTTTCAGCAAAATGACTTACTACCTCGAAGAAGCTATTTGCTCTCAATATTCTTGTCTGAAGATCCTCCTTCTGCGGGCCTTAGTGTTATGCTACTTTTTTTTCTTCGGGTATTTGACAGGCTGCTAATGTACCAGTTCTATTTTGCGATTTTATCCTGTCTGAGCTTGGTTCTACAGGGAGCTCTTGGTTGATCGTTGGTTTTGTGTAAAACGTTAGAGGAACTATTAAAATATATCGAACGATCTTCGAATTTGCATTTCATTTATAAACAGATACACTCGGACCATGGACCGTTACAGGGATATATACTAGATATAGTGTACATGTTAGTTATATCTCTGATAACATAAATCTGTACACATATTTGAAGGGAGGTCTGATCAGTCACAATTTGAAGACTGATGCACATACAATAGAAAAAAGAAACACTTTTTGAAGACGACCTTGTAAGAATTCAAAAAATGTTAAAAAACTATTTCATAAAAATTAGACACAAAACATTACAATGGAAGGAATGCAACTCTTTACATGTACATGGGTCAAAGCAGATAACATGGAAGCTTCATGTGTTGAAATCAGAATAAAAAAGTCGAAGCGCATTTTCGAAAGTGCACACGTTAATAAAGCTAAAAATGTGTTCAGGAAGTTAACTCCAGCCATTTATTGTTTAAACAAAAAATAGTGTTTCAGCACATTACTTTAAAAAAAAAACCGCTTCTAATAGATTACAAAAATTTAAACTAGTCGACCTTTTATTAACAGGTTTAAGATAAGCAAAATCATTTGATGGCCTAGTTGGTTAAACAAAATACACAAAACTAGCGCAAATGACGAACACAGGAAGGAGGAGTAGACAGAACAGAGCGCTACTTACAACTGACGTTTGATGGGAGGATAGAGGAAGATAAAGATAAAATTGAGGCTAAAATTATAGAAAGAGGAGAACAAAGAATATGCAAGAGAAGGAAAGTAATAAGACAAGAGCAGAAAAACTTTAGAAAAATAATAAGGATACAAAAAAGTACCGTATTAAAAATACACTAAGAAAAAAAAACAGTAACAGAAATTTGAAAAGAAAGATTTCTGGAAAAGAAAGCTAATGAAAAGAGTGCAGGTACTGAAGTTGCTTCGTTGACAAGTTTACCGACGGAGCATTAACGCACGAATTCCCTCTGGTTGCTATGACGTGGACTTCATCTATTTCTCGTGTTATTTTGTCCGCACTTTGTCGCAGGATCATTTTGCAAGCAAACAACGGGTGGCACCCACAGTCCCTCACGTTTACTTCTAGATGTATCAACGGTGCAGATTTAAGAGAGAGAGAGAGAGAGAGAGAGAGAGAGAATGTTTTATTAGCCTAATATTGACGCACCGTCCTGACTGGCCGACATATGATTTCCCACAAGAGACCGGAATCTCATAGACGACGCCGATGCAGCAGTTGACATATTGGTGTACATGTTTCACGATGCATTCACCGTGGCGGTTTTGGGTGGAGTTTATCTGGGGACAGAGCCTTAGCTTATCCGGAGCAGAGAGCACCATCTGGACTTGGCGTTTGGCAGCGACTGTCTTGAAGTTGTGCGATATACGGTGGATGTATAGTACTATTGCTGGTCGGCGTCTTCGATCTATATTCTTCTCATGGGTTATTTTTTTGGTTTTAGCAAACATTCCGCAACTTCGGACACGATGGAAGCGGGGTACCCTGAATTCTGTAGCCGCAGCACTTGCGCTCCGAAGCTCACTGCTGCTGAATGCGTACAAGACTTCTTCAGTGCCGCAGACAAAACAATTGGAAAATATTCCTTTTTTATGAGTTTAGGGTGTGTCGAATTGTATTGGAGTAGTCGTTTCTTAGATCTTGGCGAATACATCCAGCATACATGATTCGTTCGAAAGGTAAGCCGAAAATCTAGAAATTGGAGGATGTTGTTAATTGGAGGCTCTTACATCCTTTGAGCTCGATCAAGAAATATGCTCTGTATGGTATCAATAGGAGCACAGTCGCTTGATACTGATGTTTCTTTAATTAGCACCAGATAGTCATCTACATATCTGAATACGAGTGCTATATGGGGTGGTAAGCTCACTACGATGGCTCTGTAACATTTAGAGAGGAAATGTCGCACAACAAAGGAGTCGCACACAAACCGATGCAAATTATTTCTTTTTGGTGTAGATTTCTTCCGGTGACTTGACTACCGTGGACCAGAGGTAGAAACTCAAAAGTTCGAGGAAGGTCTCTACCTTTATGCCACAGCTATTTTGATAACTCACGGATCCTTAAGAGTCAACACTTGCTTACTGCGTGAAGCAATTCTCTGTAATGGATTGAATAAAATAAATCATCTGCATCAAGCAAGCATGGGAAGCCTACTTGGGAGGTAATGTTCTTCAGGTCGCGAATAACCTCCTCAGGGTTGTGAACCAAAAAGAGTCACCCAGTTGAAGTTTGGACAAAAGATGAAAAAGGAATCTCGAAATCTCTCCCTGCAAAGTTCCCTTTTCCCTGACTATCACACAGAAAGGACATTTTTCTTTGTGTGTCTTGGCTATAGAAAGTTTCTCAAGCTGGTCATTTTTTGCAGCGGTGATCTGCTTCCGTAATTGGTTCTGTTCCAGTTTGCGGCCCAGTTGAAGAACCTTAGCCTTGACAGGTTTGGACTTGAAGTCAAGAAAATGTTTGAAGTTTTTCCCAATGGCCATGGCAGCTTTTTGAAAATAAATAACCCGAGGAGTGACAACAAAACACCATTCTTTGTCAGGTATTAGCAGATATAGATTGTTCTGATGAAAGAAGTTCACAACCCTGGATAACTCCACCTTGCTCGCACGAAGGAGCCCGCTTTTAGTAGCACATCATTGTCAATTGCAGTAGGTGCACAGGCATCACCCAACAAAGTGACAGACTCACCTTTCCAGTTCTTGTTAGGATGGCAAAGATGTTTTAGATCTGGAACGTACGACCACCAGAAGCACTCGCTCATCAAACTAGCCATTAGAAGAAAATCCTGGTATCTCGACCAATGGGCACTGTTATTATGTCCATCAACGGCGAGAACCTTGAGGCGCATCTGTTATAATTGTGCTTGTCTCGACATCTCGGAGCGAACGATTTTACAAATCCTCTTGGCGTGGTCCAATGAAGTTTGCCCAGAGCCGAACATACCAAAAATCTGCTGCGGAATGACAAGGTGTCGGATGGCGAAATAATAAAAGCTTGCTTGTAGTTTGAGATGACTATAAAATGAATATAGAAAGAAACTGGGTCTAGATGGGAGGAACACATAAAGGGGCCTAATTTAGAAGGAATAAACTGTAAAAAAATAATTTGATGGCCTAGTTGGTAAAATATATTACAAAAAATTAGCGCAAAGGACGAGCACAGGAAGGACGAGACAGGACAGAGCGTTACTTACGACTGTCGTTTAATGAGAGGACATAGCAAGACAAAGATAAAATTGAGACTAAAATCATAGCAAGCGGAGAAGAAAGAATGTGCTAAAGAAGGAAAGAAAGACGACAATATCAATAAAAAAATTCTAGAAAAAAGATTAAGGATAAAGTAAAAAAAAACACATTGAAATAATGCACTAAAAAAACAGTATTAAACATTTGAAAAAGCATGAGCATGAAAAAAAAGGTGAGCATGAAAAATACGAAACAAAACCTTTAGGCGCGCTATTTTTCTTCTAACCCCATTGGCTCAAGCCCGCACTCGTTTAACATTTTCGTAATCGTGGAAGTCGATCTGTAATCAGATTGCGTAAAGCGTGCAGCCTGTTTTTGCACTCTCTAAAGTTTGTTAATGTCGGTCTTAGTAACGGGATCCTATACAACGGTGGCATAATTGAGTGTCGGCCGTATCAGAATTTTGTATGCTGTGAGTCTTACTTCCGCATTGGCATTCTTAACTTTGCCTCTCAACACGCATCATTTCCCCTTACGCTGTTGCACAGATGTTTATAATCTGAAATGTTTGAATGTAAACATATTCGGCAAAGATATGTCTTGTTAGGAAATAAATCGACTGGCTGAAAAAATTCAAACTAACCAAGTTTGAATAAAAACACAATACCCTACGTTTCGGGAACCGCTCGGTCCCTTGGTCACGGATGACTATGCGTTGGGCGAATCTTTTTCGTCCTCTTCATCTATATTATATTAATGATCTTAAACTTCATCGTCATCAAGATTTTCCAGCTCTGGAACTCGGTTCGGAAGGTTGCGCCCATGTTTTACCGTGAAGCGACGAAGTCATGATACTTTTACGCTTGAGAGAGTGCCCGATGATCTCTTGATATTTTCTTTTGTTGTTTGGATATACCAGGATTCCAGGTGCAGACATCTACGCCTGTGTTTTTCCATGGCTAGAATCTTGCTCTTGTCGAAGAACACGCTGCGACCCAGTTCTTCGGTCTGTTCAGCGAGGGCACTGGCTTGGACGTCGTTCTTCTTCACGTCGTATTTGTGGTGGTGGATTCGTTCCGGGAAGTTATTTGTTTCTCCCACATAGGCAGCAGGGCATTCCGCGCATGGAATGCGGTAGAGGAGACCTTGAGACTTCTCCTTTCCCGGTCTGTCTTTGAGAACGGGGAGGCGGTGACGGGTGGTTGTCTCTGGTCTGATATTGATCGTGATTCCGTGTTTGTGAAGGATGCGTCCGATGGTCTCACCGACGTTCCTTATGTATGTCAGGCAAATACGGCTCGAAGGGGCCGGGGCCGTGGAGAGACGGGGGACGGTGCCGCTTTTCGTTTCGAGCTGGTTCCGAAAAGTACGATATTTTGTTTTTATTCAAACTTGGTTAGATTTTCAATTCATCAGTCTATAGTGTGAAATAGCAATTTCAAATATTGACTTATCGTTACACATAAATACTCAAAGTTCTCCACTTTGGTCAGTTCTATATGCCTAGTGTTATATTGTAAAGCGGATATGTACATTTTATTAGTGATATGGGTGTGTGCTAACTTGCTAAAGTTAATTCCCATTTGCCTATAAAGGCGCCAATGACTAATCTTATCTTAACATTGACTTAACACTGCTTGGTCGTTGGACGTCTTGATTGGTGAATAAATAAGACAGACATCTGCGATCCGGTTAATTTCCATTAGAGGTGTATTAATTCTTGTGATGTCGTTCCTCTAAAAAGAAACCATAGAGGTCCTAACGCAGACCTCTGTGGCATCCCTGACGCTACACGTAAGGAGTCTGATGAGGCTCCTCAACTGTCTGTGATATTTTTCGTAAGTACGCTTCGATCAAAGTGGTGACATTTTTATTGATTTCTGAATGATTTAGTTTAGTTACTCGCTTTTTATGCAAAAGTGATCGAACGCCTTCGAAAAATCAACTTATAACATCAAAGTCTGTTTTCGAGTTCATTGCACAAACAAATGCCTGAAACGTTTCTACCATTGGAGTCGTCGTTGATAAGCCCGACCTAAATCCGTATTGTTTTGAACAAACTAATGCGTTGTTATCGAGGTATTGAATTATATCTTTTGCAAGTAAGTGCGCCATCGCTTTATAGCAGTTGCTTGGTATGCATACCGTATGGTAATTATTTATCTTTAAACGATTCCCACTTTTAAATATCGTTATCACCTTAGACAAAAAGAATGAAGAGTACCAGTTTCCAGTTGCCTGTTAATTTTTTAAAAGATTCAGCCTATCTTTAAAAAAAAAATATAAGGGAATATTCTTTGTACCCCGAGCTTTCTTGGGTCAAGATGCAGCTGTCTATTAAAACTTCCGTTTGTGTTATAGTCATTTGATCCACCTCAGGCAACGCTTCACTCACTGTTATTGGAATCGGCTCGTTTGCCTAAACATTTGTAAAAACCGATTGGAGTAATAAATTATTTTAATATCTCCATATTGTCGTCAAATAATTCTTCATTGACAATAACCTGATCAACGTGCTCCATTGTGTTGCTTAAATAGATTCAGAATGCCCATGTTCATTTCTTTAGGAAGTTCTGTAGAGTGACTCCATATAACTACTCTTTAGCTTCCCAAATGACCGCGTTATTTATTTTTTATTTTTTGCTTTTCATTTTTTTATTTCAGGTTTATGATAAGTAATTTCACACATAATTCATGGATTATGTTTTTTTAACCCAGGTTGAAACGTAATTAACAATGCAGTAGAAAACCAAATTTAAAAAAAAAAAAATCCGCAAGTTGGTAACATTATGGGCAGTTGAGAGGGTTTTAAAAACATCTAAGAAAGTCTCAAGAGGATTCGAAAGTAGCAACATCGCCTGCACTAATAATTAACTTAATTACTGTTTTTGCGGTGGGACGCTTTACTCTGATGATTCAGAACAACGTTAAGGGAAATATTTGATGGTCTTGTATACCTTCAGTTGCTTCAATAAAATAATTATTTATATTTTCTGACAAAAATACCAAATCTAATATAGTCTTACATTATTCGGGAATTCTTGTGTATTCCCAAACTATTTGGTTGAGGCAGAAAGTAAACGCTCTACCAAACAACCCTTCATAGCTTGCAATATCGGTATGCTCAGCAGAAAAAAGCAAGTTGCAAGAGCAACTGTGTTTTATAAAAAGGGAGATAAAAACATTCTGTCTAATTATAGGCCAGTTTCTATTCTACCTGTTTTTATCATTTTGCACTCAAGATTTTCAAACTTTATTGAAAAATGTTACTTGTTAACCCAATATCAATTTGGCTTTCGTGAAAAAAATCCACTGAACTGGCACTACTTGAACAAAAATAATACCTACTGACACAGTTTGAAAGCCAAGCCTTGGTTGTTGGGATCTTTGTGGATTATTCTAAAGGTTTCTATTTTGTCGATCATTCTATTCTGTTAAAAAAAAACAACCTTGAATGCTACGGTATTCGTGGACAGGTGTTGCAGCTTCTTAAGTCGTACTTATATAATCGAAAGCAAGTCGTTCAAATAAATATTATGTGCTTCAAAGTTCAACCCGTCATTTGTGTGCGCCTCAGGGTAGTATACTGGGGTCGCTACTCTTTAACATTTATCTTAATGACATTGTGAACATCAACCCCCATTCCCAAGTTTTATATACGCGGACGACACAAGTACTTTCTTTTCTTGTAATGACATCCACGAACTGGGAGATAAATATAATTTTACAATGAAAGCACTAGAAACGTGGTCAGCGTCTGATTCCATGCTGATACAAGAGGCAAAAGCTAAAAACGTCATATTCAGAAAAAAAAAAAGAAACAAGCTAGTTCCGGCACATAAAGATATCACCCTAAATTCCAATTCTCTAAAAAATTGTTGAACATTGTAAGTGTCTTGGTGTTATATTTTTCAACTATGTAGTGGGATAACCATTTAAACCACATACCAACCAAAATAGCTGAGATCCCTGGCGTTATAGGTCCTATTAAATACTTTTTTTCCACAAATTTTAAGTTACTCCTGCATAATTCGCTCTTTCACTCTCATATAAACTATTATCAACTGGCATGGGGAACAACAACATTTTCAAACCTACAAAATGTTTAAGCATTACAAAGAACTGTCTTCGGTATATTTACAACGTGCCTTATGGAGCGCCAAGTACGGACTTGTTTTACCGCTCCCATGGAATTACACTATACAAATGGTATAGATATCGATTAATTTTGAAATATGAATTAGAAACACGAAACAATATCCCTAACATACGTGATAAGGTTCATCTTCAAATAAAATTCATAACTAGTTACTCAACATGATATAGTAAAAATTGGATAGTGCCCACACCTCGCTTGTAACATCTCTATTAAACACGTATCAACTCGTGCATTTTGATTTATTCACCTGTAAATACAGTGAACTCTGTACAATGTATGAAAGCGAGAGAGTATTATTTTTTTTTGTTTTAATGTGTGCGTCCTGAACTTTCGTGTACACAATGTGTTTTTGCTTGCGGTTATTTCAACCCAGCGCTTGCTTGCTTTTTTAGTGCGAATTAGGAAAGTATTCTCATAATTACTTTTTTTGTGATACTGCATAGCTGCCAATATTAAGGGTCTGTGGACTCGTGCAGCTGCAATGTTGCAGCTTTTTGTTTTCCACAGCCCCTTTGCTTGTACTTGTACAAGGTGAAATATAAACTGATTTGATATAATTTGATTTGAAAGAAGATCCCAGTCAATAGGAATAGAATACGCCTCTTCAATCTGGGACCCCGGTACTGACGTATTAACGTCTGCAGTTGAAGCAATTCTAAATAGATCCGCCCGATTGATACTTACTAATTATCACCGCACTGCCAGCGTAACATTCATGAAATCAAGTTTGAACCTGCCTAATCTTGCATCGCGTAGAGAAGTTTTCCGTTTGTGCCTGTTCCACAAAAACTACTACCACAATCATACTTTGCGTTGTGACGGAATGTATTCCCGACTCATTCGGTGATGTGCTCGCGGCCACGTGTCGATGTGTGTGTGTGTGTGTGTAACACCGTGGCGTTCGCGCCAGATTACTAAGGATCCTCGCCTCGCGGCTTGTGGAAAAAACAGGAAGAGAAAGAGGGGCGGAGAAAAGGGCGGTTAGCCATCGCAAGCCTTCGGACGAGGAAAGTGTTTTGTAGCTGTGCGTGTCGCGCACTCAAGCCGAGTTTAGATAAAACCACAAGTGCCGGAACTAGTGCTGGGTACTGTCTCTCCTCGACGTCGGACCCCGACGACGGTGTGTGTGCAGCTCCTAACCAGAGTCTTCACAGCGTGACAAGTTATTTGCATCTCCTTTTTACATATCACCACGTCTCGATCACCGACACAAGATGGGCGTACCTTCATGTAACACTACTACTTTTCACAATTCATTCATACCCCAAACCACAGTGTTGTGGAACCACCTTCCAGCGTCTGTGGTATCAATATCTGACAGCGTTGCTTTCAAAAATTGCCTTAACAATGTTCACATTTCAGCGTTTCACTAATATGTGCATATTGTTTTGTATTCATAGGTTGTTATTTATTGTATGTTGTTGAGTTCCACTGATGTAGCCCGCTCCCCTCTGTAATGCCTTCAGGCCCTGAGGGAACTTTTAAATGAATAAATAAATAAATAAATAAATACAAGGAAGATTAGAATCCTGGGCCATAATTAGTTCAGTTGTTTTGTTTACACATTTATATAACAAAATATTAAGATGTAAGATTTTCTAGAAACACTATTAGAGCATTCGGCACACTATACACAGCTACAATAACAAACAATACATTAAAAATGAAATTTTACAAAAGATCACCTGTTTCAACTCACAATCTATTGGTAAATGAGTGGGATTAAGCTTCACAATAACAGCAACGCCCCCTCCACGAGATCATTCCTGAGCATTTTATAGTTTGAAGAAATAATAAGTTATCTTGACTCCTTGGACAACAAGAAATTTTCAGTCAAGATAATAATAAGAGGATTTTGTACCATTATCCTATGTCCCAAGGATGTAATTTTGTTTACACACCTTCTAGCAATAAGTGCAATAACCCGCAACGCAGGAGACTGCAAGCATGATTGCGAATGTCATTCCCTGTCATATTTATGTTATAAAGCACCAGATGCCTTGTATTATTTTTGCTATTCAAGTAATTCATCTGATCATTGATTGGCTCACGACAGTGTTCCTTCTCGTGAACAAGGAGCACGGTTTCCTATTCTCTTGTTGCTTCACGCGCTTTCCCAGAGCTTTTATTCTGTAGACAAATTTTCTTTCGCATAATCACAGCTTACACCCAGTTTGCTTCCTTTCAGTTTTTTGCAGTTTTTTAGTACATCTTGTTTCTCATTACAATCTTGAAATTTCGTAAACATTTGTCTATTTGTACTCGCTTTTTACTGTCCAATTCTGTGACTTTTTCAACTGAGGTAACGGTGACCTCAAGCGTCTTAGCAAATACGTTGTCCAAAATATTTTCCTTTATTCCTGAAATTGTCAAACCGTCTTCTTCAAGTAGCCGAAATACTATTAAGTTATTACGTGAAGTGTTGTTTGCTAGTTCACTTATGTATTTCTTTTGTTGATCTACATTATGCCTTTGTATCCTTGCAGTATCCTTAATTGATTCAATGATTTTGTTTTTTTCTGAATGTCTGAAAATGCTGTTTTTATTCTATTTTTCGTTCATTTTTTATGCACATTAGTTCCTAATCTTTTCTGGTTTTGTTATATTACCTTGAGATCTCGACTAAACTCTATCTGACTTTCTAGCACGTCTTGCAACAGGTTCTGAACACTCGGTCCCGGATTTATCTTGACGTCTCCCGCAAGTAGCCAGTTTAAAATAAACCAACACGCGTTCAACATATCTGTACACGTTTTAGAGGACGGCAACAAAACACATTAACACTTAGAAGAGAAAGATTTATTGTCACCGGCGTCACTAAGCTGTAGGGTGTGCCATGGCATTTTAAGCATGGCTTAGGTTTTGTTGGTACCAGTTTCACAAAAGTGCGTTTGAAATGGTCAGCAGGGTTCATAGCATATAGTGTTGATGTCATTGCCCTTCTAGGTTTGTCGCTGTTGGCGACTATGTTGGATGATCTGTTGCGGTTATGCTGGTGCGGCGGCAAGTGCTCCGGTGTATAGAACTGTCCAGCGATTGAAAAGGGTGGGAGCCGAGTGCGAAGCGCAATGTTCCCGATGTTCCTTCGAAAAAAGTCAACGTTGCAGTTGTAGGATGCAAAAAGGCGGTACCCCGCTGTCGTCCCACCGATTTTCGTTAGCGTCATCGCGTTACGTTATGTCCAACCGTGGGAGTGGGGTTTATGTTGCTGCCCAAAAATACGACGCCAACGGACCGCCATCAAGTGCAGGTCCAGAAACTTAGCAATGGTGTCACAATGTTTGTCGAGCCGGCAAAATACATTGGAAATGCTTGTAGCGCGCGCGCCACACCTATCGAGAACTCCAACCAGTGAGTGTAAACGCGCAAAAGTCGATAATCTTAGTGGAGTTGGGCACGATGACACGCAGTAGCTGCTGAAGTACAGCGACCCGAGCTCACGCTAACTGCAAGGGACAAATGTCGACACAATGAAACTCGCTCTACTCCACAAAATCTCGAACCCGGCAGTCTTGTCAATCAAAAGAAAACGCTCGTTGTGGCCGACAAACGTGTGGCTGCCAAACAAGAGTCATTGGTCGCAGGCTCCAGTAGGAAGGATGCCGACGCTGGCCGGTAGAGCGATGTTCAACGAGATCGAGCCCCAGGCCAGAATTGGTCCTGACACCGTTATGATCGCCGAAAGAACAATGGCTGGGGACAATTCTCAATGAACAATAGTGGTGAATGAAATCCCAGAAGTCTTGAAATTGCTCGGTCACTAGCCATAAGGCTGGAATTTCACGTTTTGAAGGCGAAGGCATTGCGGCTAAGGCTTCTTCGTTGCATCGAACAAGCCAGGTATTCAGTATTGAAAACGGGCTTCAAAGCAAAGTATTGAGAGTAGAAGGAAACGGCGTCTGAAGCTTAGTACTTCATCTTTATCCTCATCTTCACCTTCATCTTGGAAGACTTGCAGTATTTAAGTTCCGGCAAACAAGAAAAGCGCGAAGAGGTCCCCTTTGCATTGCCAGTTTGCAGTGATTGTCCAAGTACAGCAAAACACACAAGCTCCGGGGTCTGGTGCTGCATTTTGTGGCCTCCTTTGGGTGAAAATATCATGCGTAATTGCCACAGCTCATGTAATAAGTGGAAGTCCCTGCGTCGTGGCGAGGGGCGAGGGGAGGGGGGGGGGGCAAGCCCTTTTTTATATGCACGAATTACTAGTCTCAGGGAGCTTCGGGATATAAAGAGATGGCATTCTCCGGCGCTAATCCCACGGTTATTCATCCGCCATTCAAAACACACTAGAGACACATTTCTGTGTTTCGTGTGTGGTTCCAGTTGTCACCGAAGCAGACATAGAAGCTTAAAAAGCCCTGAAAAGATTCTGCTTTTTTATTGAGGTCATCCATTTTTTGCGAATATCAGTTGATCATCTGATATTTTACCCCTTTTCGTGCGCGACTGTTTGCTGATGACTAAAACCTTTATCTTAATTTCTAAAGTAATTTGTAATAAAAGTAGAAATTTCTCCGACAAAATATTTAAATTAGACTACTAATTACCAAAATAAAAAAATGAAAGACGTTTACAACACCCGTTAACGCCGAATTAGAGCGCTGCTTTTGAGGAGGAGGAGGGAAGGGTACTGAGGGGAGGGTATACCCCTCCCTCGTCCTCACCTCCTCAACCTGCCTGCTACCCCTCCTCCCCTCCTCCTCCTCCTCCTTCACCTCCTCCTCCTCCCCTAATCCTTGAGCCTTCTACTCTCGTCTCCTCCACCTCCTCCTCCTCCCAGCTACTCCCCTCCTCCTCGACGCTCAAGCCAGAAACGGCTGCCTAAGAGCTGCGCTCTAAAATATAGAATTAGAAAAAATATTTTGGCAGGTTGACATTTTATTTATTCGAGGAAAACCGTGGTGCATATTGGAAACTGCGTTGCATATCCAGCGAAGCTTTACTCCCGTAACGTACAAAACCAACCTACATACTTGTTCTACCAATGTACCTTAAACATTGCTCCGCGAGGTTCCAATTTATGTCCTGGATGAAAACCCCATAATTAATTTACCTAAAACAGCATGACCAGCCGCCGTGGTACGATTTTCAGCAGCCTCTCCAGTGTAGCAGCCAACCAGGACATGAAAGAAAAAGCATGTAGTTAAGCAGTGGGCAAATTTTCCCAGGCTTCATGCTTGGCACCCATGCTTAGACAGTGCGAAGTTAAAATGCTGCCTGACTTTTTGTCTGGTCTGCATGAGCAGCAAATAGTTTTCACTTCTAAGCTTACAGGGTTGTCAAGGTGACGGGATCACCAGACTAAAACTGGCACGGTTTTCTTCGCCTTAGCAGATGCGCACTCGGCGGAGTATAATGCCAAAAAGAATCACTTACAGTAAGTGAAACAAGCGTGAAACAAAAAACTTTCCATATCCTACAGGTAGGCACACCATCTTATACTGGATGAGGGACACACCCCAAACATGGCAACGTGATTCGTTTAGATCTGAGACAACATAAACTTCAATACTTGGGGGTGAAGCAGGTTCATGAAAGAAGTCTTCACATTTTTGAAACACACCTACAATACATGTACCGGAGTCGATCTGAAACATGTTAATGACCTGTACAACGTTTTCATCGGACGTCTTAACAACGCTGTCGGCCGTGTTAACTTTCAATGAAAAATGTTCTAGCTCTAGATACTTAGACTGGGTAGCTCCAGTAGCAAAGCTATGACATCCCCTAAATTCTAAATGCGTTCCGAGGAGGAGGAGGGGAGGGGTGCCTCTCCTCCTCATCCGTACCCTCTCCTCCTCCCCTTCTTCTACTCTCCTCATCTCGTGCTCCTCCCCTCCTTCTCCTCTCTTGAGGTATTTTGATTTTGCGATATACCGTACTAAAAAATCTGAAAAAGATATATACTGTATATATATAGATATATATATAGATATATATAGAAGTAGAAGCCACCGAGGGTCAAACAAACTTGGAAGGTTTAATTCAACATGTATAAGTTATACAGAAACCGCGACGTTTCGTAGGGGGACCCTTCTTCCTCAAGGGGGACTTTTCAAGTCCCGCTTGAGGAAGAAGGGTCCCCCTTCGACACGTCGCTGTTTCTGTATAACTTATACATGTTGAATTAAACCTTCCAAGTTGTTTGACCTTCGGTGGCTTCTACTTCTATAAAAATACGCCTACTGCCTACTTAGCCCCAAGATGTCATATATATATATATATATATATATATATATATATTGTGAGGAGGTTTACTGCGGTCTCTCAAGCCTGCTCAGAAAAGGTCCCAGGAGAACCGGCCGCTGGGGCTGGGCAGAATCTCCGATTCAACCGTAAGCTCAAGCGGGTCTCGCGCGTCACGATGCACGAGCTGGGTCTTGCTCACGCGCCCGCAGTCAGCTTGCCGAAGTTGGCGCACATTCACAGTTTATAGACCTTTTTCGCATAACCTCAAACCAGCCAGTAACTGACGTACCCTCAACCTGGTGCGTTTTTGGATTGCCCGCTGACACAGGGTATGCAACCGCCAAGGGTATGGGCGAAAAGGCTTAAAAACGTACGTCGTGCATGAGGTAGTTCCGAGTGCTCCTTTTTACCGTGCTGCAATTTCCCAAAATCTTCGGTTGTCTGGATACCACTGCGTGGTCGTCGGATGGATAAATAATTTTAAAAAGCATAAGAACAATAGCAGAAAGTGTGCCATGAGCACAAGAAGCTGCAGCGCGAGTGTGGCTGCAATGTTATCGAGCTTCGCATTTTCCCCAAGAATCCTTATTTATGAAGTCAGTCGATTGCGAGCCTGAATCGCGAGAGATTCGTATCAGACTCAACGTCACGTTTAAGCTCACGACCACTTCGTCTACGGCAAGAAGACCGATTTTAATTCCCGGTGCAGGTGGTTCAATTAGGTTATCACTGCAAGCCCCATGGTATGTGAAAGGTATGAAAGAGTCTACATGCTACCACTCAAGATGGAGCTATCAAATGCCGAGAGCTTACCTGCATAGACTACATTAAACTGCTCATATATACTTCGCTGTGGAAACTCAATCAAAACACCCCACCGTCTTCGTCGTCGTTCTCTCGAGGAGGCAAGGTGATGGCCTGGGAGTAGTCAGCTGGATCCAACCGGACAAGCTCCAACCAAGTCATTGCAGCCCACCATAGCCAAGTCTAGCCAAGTTCCCCCCATACCCACACCGTTGCCTACCCAGATAGCTGTGCTGCCAGAACTAGCCGGTATTTCTTCTTCTAAACCGCTAGACGGCGTCGTCGGCGCCGCAATTCTCAAGATGGCGCCGCCGTTAAAGAAAAGGTCTATACGCCTCGCAAGTGGGCTCATTTTCGTCTTCTGCGCATGAGAAAGGAGGTAGCGGTGACGTCAGAACGCCGAGCCCTGATTGGCTGGTCGCGACCCCCCTATCTGAGCGTCGTCTGCGCCTTTGCAACATCGTCTGCTCGCAACGTCGTCTGCGTCTGTCTTACCTTTCCTGCGACTTTCGGAAGTGCAGGTCTTTACGAGCGAGCTCGACTTCGCCTTTCAGAGAGGGCAGACGAAATAAATCGAGCGGTACGTTGTTTTTAACAACTAGCAGACGCGCATTAAGGAGAGAAGTCAAAGGACTCACTGGCGAGGTGTCCCGAGGCGCCGAGGTTTGTTTCCTAAGAACCGAGAGTGAGCGTGTTAGTGTCCGCAAGTTCCCTCCCAAATACTTTTTCCCTCGTTTCGTGTGCGGCGAGATTCCTCACGCTTTAACGGCGTCGGCGGGTTGGCGCAGTTAACGTCGTCTGCTTTACGTCTGCTAGTCAAAGCGATGGCTGCTTTACCTTTCCTGCGTCTGTCGGAGATTCACCGCTTTTTCACCGGCGAGAGTCACCCCTGCCTCGGAAAACAAGGAGATGACAAGAGGAAGAGATTGAAGAGTTCACAAGGGTCGCGCGGGCATATTGCATTCAGCACGCCAGCCGGTCGTGGGCAGACGGTCTTGGCCAAGGACCGTCGGGGCACCGCTGTGCCTGCTAGGCCTATCTGCCGAGCTCGCTTACTCGGGGTCGGTGGAATCGTGGCCGTTGAAGCATTTCCCGGGTGTTTGTGGATCCAGCGTTCTTGTTCGTCGTGGTTTATTTCAAGTACTTTTTACTTTTTTTCTTGCTGCTTGCAGTCGGGACGCGTGAGAAGAGCACGTACAAAAATAAACGTCCGTTGATCGTCGCGACCCAGTAACTGAGCGACGCTGTCGGCCATGCTGAGTTGATCGTCGTAGGATTCCGTCGTAACCTGAGCAAAACGTACGATAATTTCGTTTCGTGAATACGAATTTGTTCTCACGTTTTGTCTTACGCACTCTTTTGGCGTAAGATGGTTTTGTGAATCTGGCCTCTGCACTTCCGCGAATCGCAGGAAAGGTAAGACAGACGCAGACAACGTTGCAAAGGAGCAGACAACGCTCAGATAGGGGGGTCGCGATCAGCCAATCAGGGCTCGGCGTTCTGACGTCACAGCTACCCCCTGCGCAAGAAGCAGACGAACTTGCCCTCCGCATAGGTTCGCGTCGCTGCTCACACACGCTCCCCCCTTGGAGGAAGGCCATCAGGACAAGAGTCGTAGGGTTTGAGTTGGGACACGTGTACGATGTCGGACAGCAAAGCGCGGCCGTCTGTGGGAGCGATGAGGGGTTCGATTGCGTGTTCGACAAGAGACGTTTGTCGCACAATACGGTAGGGTCCACGGTAACGCGGGAGAAACTTTGCGCACCTGCCTACTTGACGGCTTGGAAATGCAACGAGGACATAGTCCCCTGGAAAGTACTGGACGTCTCGGTGATATGCGTCATAACGTTGTTTGGCGTGTCCTTGTTGTTCTAGTGTGCGGAGTGGCGCCAGTTGACGGCAGGCTTCAGTGCGTGAAATAATGACGCTAATAAAGGCATCCGAGTTTTCACGACCTTCTGAAGGGAGGATAGTGTCCAGGGTACAGGAGGCGTTGTGACCGTGAAGAAGGTGGAACGGGGAAAATCCTGTGGTACTTTAAATAGCGTTATTATAAGCAAAGGTGACAAACGGCAATATAGTATCTCAATCGTTGTGGTTTTTAGACACGTACATGGCTATCATGTCAGCTAGCGTGTGATGAAACCGTTCCGTGAGCCCGTTTGGTTGAGGATCATAAGATGTTGTGGGATGATGGGTGGCATTGCAGGCTGTGAGTAGGGCTTGTACTCTTGTGGACAAGAACGAACGGCCTCGATCGCTTATCAGTGTTCGAGGCGGTCCGTGCCGGAAGACTACCTGGTGTAGTAAGAAATTTGCAATTTCTTCCGCTGATGCCTCCGGTAGTGTTTTGGTCTTGATATAGCGAGTGAGATGGTCGATGGCCACTTTTATCCAGCGATTCGAAGCTGTAGAGAGAGGAAGAGGCCCCAAGAGGTCGATTCCCACGGCACCATGACAGAACAGCACACGACAAAACAGCACGCGACAAAACAACACGGTCAAAACAGCACGCGTCAAAACAGCACAACGTCAAAACAGCACGGCGACAAAACAGCACGCGCCAAAATCGCAGGCGACAAAACAGCACAGCGTCAAAACGGCACAGCGACAGAAGAGCACGTGCCAAAACAGCACGGCGTCAGAACAGCACAGCTTCAAAACAGCCTAGTGACAAAACAGCACAGCGTCAAAAGGGCACGCGACAGAAGAGAATGGCGTCAAAACAGAACCGCGACAAAACAGCACAGCGTCAAAATTAGGACACTGACAATATAGCTAGTGTTTTGGCGTTTTCGGTTTTCATTATATTATTTTGAAATTCGGCGTACTCTTTTTTTCGTTTTTTTAGTCCAAACAGAAGTTTTCGGTTTATTGCGGTGAATATTTGTAGACGCATAAACTTCTCGGTTCTTTTCGGTTTATTGACAAAAAACAGTATACTGACGAAAATGCAATATTCAAAAGCGTTTGTTTAAAATGCCTAGTGAGTAAACCAGGTACTGGTTTTCTTATTTGTTGCTGTCTGTGGCAGCCGACGCGACCTGTTCTGCAAGACGCACTGGGGCCCTATCGTGATCTGACATTATCGTCGTGGGCTCGTATTTGTACACAGCACGAACATGAGCTTCACTAACACTTCGGTCGGAAAGGCAAATATCAAAGAAATTTAGAAATTTGCAAGCAGTGTACTAAGTGCGTTTTGCCCCAGTTTCACGATTGAGAGAGGCGGTAAATTCGCGCCGACCACAAAAACGACAATTAAACAATCGTATTTATTCCCTCCTCTAGTAGACGGAAGCTAGGGGTGTTAAAAATATGCGGCATTTACCGACGCCCTTGATTTTCATTGTTCAGTCCACGAATAAATTCTCTTCTTTGAACAAAGAATTCGGCACACGAATCCCTTTCAGGTCAAAAACCCAAATTTCGTCCTGAAGACCCCTGCGCCCCCGGAGCTTTTGTTGAAAGTTGAATTGATCTCGGAGTCAAGCTGAAAACTGCGAAAGGAAGTGGTCATAGGGAGAGTAATAAGTCACTCCCCACCCCTCCAAACGCCCTCGAAAGTACTGACCTTTTTCAGTTGAACCCTAAATATAGTGTATGGAGTGAAGAAATGCATGTCTCAAAGGAGGCACTGTAAAGAAATGGAGGGTACATTTGACCTTTTACCTTTTTTTTCTGCTGGCTATCAACGACACGAAAAAATCCGACAAACATACCAACAACAGCTTCGCTGTAAAAGGGGGCTCGAACAATTGCATTTAATTGTTTAAAGCTTTCCGCCTGTCACCTTACGGGAATGCTTTACCTCCTGTTGTGCTAGAAATTGTGGTTCACTACCAACTTTCGTGCCTTCCATACTGTGGGTCCGACAGATTCAGTGGGCGGTCGCGAAGCAATTGCTGCCATCAGTATTTTTTTTTTTTTTTGTAGACTTTTGCAGTCTTGTGAAAAGCGCGAGTGGGCTTTGTACCGCAATATTTTATTTATTCTTTTTTTTTTTTTTTTTGGGGGGGGGGGAGGTCTCCGGGTTGCAGAGTTCGGTAAGCACTGAAAGACGCAATAAATTCCGTTATAACCTAGCGACAATAAATGAAAGGGTCAAGGAGGTTCGAAACTATTCGCGCAGAGAGAGGTGAATAGCGCGCTCGAAGTTGCTACATGCGTGCTGTCTTGCCGCTGTGCTGTTTTGACGCCGTGCTGTTTTGGCACGTGCTCTTCTGTCGCGGTGCCGTTTTGACGTTGTGCTGTTTTGTCGCGTGCTATTTTGACGTGTGCTGTTTTGTCGCCGTGCTGTTTTGACGCTGTGCTGTTTTGACGCGTGCTGTTTTGACCGTGCTGTTTTGTCGCGTGCTGTTTTGTCGTGTGCTGTTCTGTCGCGTTCCCGATTCCCACAACCTCAAATGGTATATGAGATTGAGCCAGTGGTTGTAGCAGTAATGCGGGCGATGAAGTTGGCCGTTTGTGGAGTTGACACTGCTGGCAGCTTCTAACGTACTTAAATAGAGTGCGGTAAAGACCCAGCCAAAAGAATCTATTTTTAACTCTTGTATACGTCTTCAGGAATCCCAAGTGACCGGCACTAGGGTCTTCGTGAAGGCTCTGTAATATTTCTGTTCGGAGGTGGTGTGGTATGACAAGCAACCACCGGCGAGTGTTAGGGTCATAACTGCGTCGGAAGAGTATTCCGTCAAAAACTGCAAAGTTTTGTGCGCGATTGATGAAGCGGCTGTCATTGGATGGGTTGGTGCCGTCAATGTGAATCAATATGCGGTGTATCCACGGGTCATTACGCTGGTCGACTGATAAGTTGCGTAGGAAATAATGGCAGTTGTGTCGGTCGTCTCCTTTTCTGGCACTATCGTATTGACATGATCCGACGGAGGCGGATAGCGTGATAGAGCGTCTGCATCTTGGTGTTTACGACAACTCTTGTAGACAACATTGAAGTCGTACTCCTGAAGTTTGAGAGCCCAGCGTGCAAGACGGTCTGGGGGTTCTTTTGAGAGAGCAACCAACAAAGCGCATGGTGGTCAGTTACGACTTCGAACTTGCGTCCGTAGAGATAAGGTCGAAATTTTCCAACGGCCCATACAACAGCGA
>JABSTQ010006577.1:0-29186 GCA_013358835.2 Ixodes persulcatus | reverse complement strand
AACTGGACACGGAAGATTCCCATTTTATTTTCAGAGATTTAATATTAAAAATCATAGTCAATGTTTTTGTGGTACGATATGTCAATCAATTGACCACTATTTCACAACCTGTCCAAATACAAATGATTATAGAAACAAACTTGGAATAACATTTAATAACAATTTAGCAAAAGAAAAGGTAATTCAACATACACATAAAATAGACATTTTAAAAGAGATGATTAATTTCATTATTGATAAAATTGAATAAGAAGTGATAAAACAGAAAACTGCATGTGGGTATGGGTATATATATATATAACTAGGAAGAAAAAAACCTTTGGTGAAAGCAGCAACGACGGACGATTTAATCTTCGACGTTTTGGCCGGAGTCTGGCCTTCGTCAGGAAGCTGACGAAGGCCGGACTCCGGCCGAAACGTCGAAGATTAAATCGTCCGTTGTTGCTGCTTTCACCAAAGGTTTTTTTCTTCCCAGTTATACCCACGCCTTCGGCATCCCGCCACCATGCCCGTTGTATATATATATATATATATATATATATATATATATATATATATACAATGGGCATGGTGGCGGGAGGCCGAAGGCGTGGGTATAACTGGGAAGAAAAAAAACCCTTGGTGAAAACGATTTAATCTTCGACGTTTCGGCCGGACTCCGGCCGAAACGTCGAAGATTAAATCGTCCGTTGTTGCTGTTTTCACCAAGGGTTTTTTTCTTCCCAGTTATATATATATATATATATATATATATATATATATATATATATATATATATATATATATATATATATATATATTATGGTATTTGTGTAAAAAAACAGAGTTGGCAGAAGGGCTCTCAAATCTCATACTGTATTAAAATACAACTTTCTTTTATTTAATAAATAAAAAAAATTAAACGAAACGAGTCCAATGCAGACAACAAAATGGGTAAAAGTTATAAACAAACAGAACGGGACAATACATTTTAAAAGTGTCCAACAACAGATGAAACCTCTACGGTGAAACAAGACACTACGCTAAAACAAAAACAGGACATCCCAACCCCATCTGAATGACAATACCCATAAAAACTACAAAAACTGCAACAAACAAAAATGGGCTCAATGCATGCAAAAAAAAAGGAAGACCTTAAATTTATGTGACAGGAAAACACGGACTAGTTCCGGGGTCTTAGGCTTCCTATTAGTTTCGTAAAAGCATGCCACAGAAGACCCAATTGGCATCTAGGAGGGAGAACTCTTGATCTGTATCCCTGGGCTTCTGCTTAGAAATTATAAAAGTCAAAACACAAAAGAAAGGTGTAACAAAACTGCCTTCTTTCATTTTGATAGGGAGCACATCTTTATAAGCATGTAACAAATACAATAATGAGAATAGAATGCCAGAAGCCGATTCAAGACATATAAAATAATCACTAGAACTCAAAGGTTTTACTCTCTTGTTCAATTAATAACAAAACATCTAAATCATGTTAACTAAATATATTAAATGATACTCCAAATGATTTAAGCTAATAAAGGAAAAGGGTAGAGGGAAAGGAAGAAAAGAAAGAATAGACAAAAATAAACATTACAAAAATACAATAGATGAGGGGAGAGAATTGGGAGGAAGGGTCGGAGAAAAAAGAAGTAAAAGAGGAAAAGGGGGAAGAGGAGGGGGAAGGAAAAAGGAGGGAAAATTCTTATCCTATAGACCTTTTCTTTAACGGTGCCGCATTCTTGAGAATTGCGGCGCCGACGACGCCGTCTAGTGGCTTAGAAAAAGAAATACCGGCTAGTTCTGGCAGCACAGCTATCTGGGTAGGCAACGGTGTGGGTATGGGGGGAACTTGGCTAGACTTGGCTATGGTGGGCTGCAATAACTTGGTTGGAGCTTGTCCGGTTGAATCCAGCTGGCTACTCACAGGCCATCACTTTGCCTCCTCGAGAGAACGACGACGAAGACGGTGGGGTGTTTTGACTGAGTTTCCACAGCGAAGTATATATGAGCAGTTTAATGTAGTCTATGCTGGTAAGCTCTCGGCATTTGATAGCTCCATCTTGAGTGGTGGCATGTAGACTTTTTCATACCTTTCACATACCATGGGGCTTGCAGTGATAACCTAATTGGACCGTCTGCACCGGGAATTAAAATCGGTCCTCTTGTCGTAGACGAAGTGGTCGTGAGCTTAAACGTGACGATGAGTCTGATACGAATCTCTCGCGATTCAAGCTCGCAATCGACTGACTTCATAAGTAAGGATTCTTTGGGGAAAATGCGAAGCTCGATAACACTGCAGCCACACTCGCGCTGCAGCTTCTTGTGCTCATGGCACACTTTCTGCTATTGTTCTTAAGCTTTTTAAAATTATTTATTCATCCGACGACCACGAAGTGGTAGCCAGACAACCGTAGATTTTCGGAAATTGCAGCACGGTAAAAAGGAGCACTCGGAACTAACTCATGCTTGATGTCCGTTTTTAAGCCTTTTCGCCCGTACCCTTGGCGGTTGTATACCCTGTGTCAGCGGGCAATCCGAAAATGCACCAGGTCGAGGGTACGTCAGTTACTGGCTGGTCTGAGGTTATGCGAAAAAGGTCTATATAACACACTAATTTAAAGAACTAAAAAGTTAATAATTGGTAATATGTGCTCAAAATGGCAAGGGTGGTAGGTAGATGCAAAATAAACAAAGGTTAAGAATGCAAAGGACATTCTTAAAATCACAGGAAACACACCCAGAAGATCATGGTTCATGAGGCAAAGAAATGAAACACCATCAAAATACAATTTCTACTGAAACGTTCCTGTTAACGCACTGTCAAGAAATGAAATAATAAATTTAATCAGTTGAACTTCATCACTACATTCCTTTTTATGAGATATACCATAGTCCCATTTAATCCGTTTAAAATTTTAAGCAAAAATCAGATCATAAAACATAATATAGACGCTTTACAGCAGCTGTGCATGGGCGCCGCCATAACTGACCTTCAGTTTTTGTCCCCTCTTATTCCGTTCGCTTGACTTCATCATTTCCACAGCAGGACAGGTTATTGCCATTTTAAGCATGGCCAAGAATCCGAGACATTCGGTTTAGTTCCATTCCGCGACGACATGTGGCGCCTAAGCCCGGAGCGAAATCACTTTTCCAATTTCCAATGTGCCCTCTGTTTCCGCCCGCACCGCCAATCTTATCTTCGAATCCGAAGAGGAGACATCGTAATGCAGTAAGGGCATAGCACTGATAACACGCTCAAGACAGCTCCAAACCTCGGAACCTCTCAAGGTCACAGCTGGGGCTAACGCTCAAGACTATTGCTCCATCGCTTAAAAGCCAAATTTAAACCGAGCAAAGTTAAAGCTATAGGAAGCATTCACTGGCGGCCATAGCTGTGTGCACGGCTGCTGAGCGCGTGCTGATGGCGAGCTTCCACAGTTCTTTTGTAACGTGCATTCCCGACCCTCAAGATTGCCGGTCTTAGCAGCCTATTAATGTTGGCTCGTTCAGAGGATGCGCTTTGGACATCACCCACAAATATGGCGCCCAGTGAATACTCCCTATACTTCGTCTCACCTTAGCATGGACTGGCCCCAGAGGCTGCTCTAGCGTGAGACGGTAGCCTTGATTGGCGTTCGCGCCACACGAGCCCTCGTGCAGCCGCCGAGGTGTCGTCGAAAGCAAATAGCTCGCGCTTTTAGCACGCGACCAACAATAGCCCATGCTAAGGTTAGACGAAGTATTGAAGCGCGAGCCGAATCCGCTGCGTTTTCCTACCTCGCACCGGCGGTAGTGCATCGGACATAAGGTAAAACGATGCTAAAAGTGCTCTGTTTCAGGCTGGGCTTTCTCTTATCACTGGAGCCTGTTAGAGAAGGTCTTGTGGCTTAGGGCGCCTTGGCTCAGGCTAAACTTTGTCTCACCTCAGCAGGGACTATTGTTAGCCATGCATGCTAAAGGCGCGAGCCGTTTCCTTTGAATCACTCCTCGGTGGCTGCGCGAGCGCTCGGGCAGAGGGTACTTCAGTCGAGTTTGTCAAGGCTAGCCGCTCGCGCTTGCACAACCTTTTCAGTAGTACTTCGCAGTCTCACGCTAACATGGACTAACCACGGAGGCTGCGCTAGCGTGAGACGGCAGCCCTGACTGCGTAGATTGGCATCCTCGCAGCACGAGTGCTCGCGCAGCTGCCGAGGCATCATCCAAAGCGATTACCCCGGGCTTTTATTGCGCGTGGTTGCTAAAAAGATACAATTATAGCTTTGGCCATGATATGGTGGAATATGCACGTCAGCTATTTATTTGTCTGTTTGTAAACAAGCTCACTATGGTGGGTGACAGCTCAAGAGTGCAGTGGAAGCTCCGCCTTCAGCGCGCGCTCCTTGCCTTCCGCCGCGCTTTGGCTGCGCGTGCACACTTGTGCTATCAAGGCCACAAAGCTCGTGCTGGAAGCGGAGCTTCCACTGCACTCTTGAGCTGTCACAGACTATAGAGTCCACTATTGGCGAACCCCTGCGCGCTTCCGGATTCGAACTTCTTTCCGTTTTGTTCCACGTCATTTTGCTTCCTGTACAGCTCGTAAGTACAAGGGTCGTTTGATAAGTTTGGTAAATTTATACGATGAACAATTCAATGGATGACGCCATGACTGGCAAGTGTCATTCTTCAAACTAACCCAGGCTAGCTTCCAGACCGGAGCGAAGCGCTGTTCATGTTTGACAGACGGTTGAAGCGAACACTGTAGCGCTTGCCACAACAATGGAAAAAAAAAACCAGCCCTGTGCAATGATCAAGCACGTTTGTTTTAAAAATGTTAACGTCCACGTATCAAAACCAAGTTGCATGAAGTTCATGGGGACCCTTATTCAACGTTGAAGGCTCTTTAGTTCTGGGTTCATTGGATTAAACGTGGCAGAACGTTCCCTGAAGATGAAGCGCGCTCCGGACGCCGAGTTGAGGTCACCACGACGGATATTGTTGAATAAATTCATAATATATTAATTGGAGGACAGTCGAGTGAATGTGCACAAGACTGCTGAGACCATAGGCATCTCAAAATAACGTGTGCACAAAACCCTCTACAAAAAGCTGTGTGCGCGATGGGTACCAGCACCACCTCCTAGATAACAAGGCCGTAGTGCTGATAATTTTTCGCCACAGAAGAAGGCCGATCGCGGGCCGTGATTGAACGCGAGGGCTGCGTCAGCGTCTCGTGTCTAATCAGAGAGACGGACGCAGCGCTCGTATCCAATCACCGCCCGCGATCGTCCTTCTTCTGTGGCGAAACATTATCAGCACTACGGCCTTGTGATCTAGGAGGTGTTGGTACCAGACTGTTCATTCACCAAGACAACGCGCTCTCCCACGAATTGACCGTGACAATGGCAAAATTGGAAGAATTGGGCTTCGAGTTGATTCTTCATCCACCCCATTCTTCTGATATGGCGTCGTGTGTTTTATCCGTGTTCCCGAACTTTAGAAATCTGACTCTGTCGGAAAAAGTTCTCATGAAATGAAAATGTCATTACTCCCGTCAGTTCATATTTTCTAGCCTTTAAGAAAACCTCTTTTTCTGAGAGAAAGAAAATTTAGAATCTCGCTGGACCAAGTGGATAGTCCTCAATGGGGACTATGTTGAGAAACGACATCAACCTTTTCTTCTAACAAAGCGTTTAACCAGCTTTTTTTACCAAACTCATCAAACGACCCTTGTACGCACGTTCATATAAAGGTATAACTCGGAACATAAAGCACGCTTTGCATTAGAGATGGACAAATAAGCGCCTTACCAGAAGTCTACTGGGGCACGAACCACCCTGGCGCCCTTGTAATATCAACTCACGCCGAGCGCGATGAATAGCCGTCGTTAGGTGGTACAGATAGAGACGGTACCTACGAATGGTTGGACCACACCGAAAAGGTCAGCAGGTGAAGCTCCGTCTCCACCTCGCGCTTGTCATTCTTCGTAAGTTGAAGCGTTACCAAACTTAGAGAGCTCGAGCCGGAGTTGGAGCTTCCCCTGCTGACCATATATTGTAACAAACTGTTGGCGCTTCACCGAAATTAAGCGCTTGGATCGAACACTGTCCTCGGTTTTACTGCTCCGCTCTGCAGAGAGCGTGAAAGTGGATTTCTATTTTGCGACTTTTTGTGGGCGCTGTGCA
Organism: Ixodes persulcatus; assembly: GCA_013358835.2. NCBI lineage: Eukaryota > Metazoa > Arthropoda > Arachnida > Ixodida > Ixodidae > Ixodes > Ixodes persulcatus. The sequence goes on along the minus strand of JABSTQ010006577.1, from coordinate 23,040 downwards.
CACGTCATTGACGGCAAATAGTTTGCATTTTGCCCGTGAAAAAGCGCCGACGTTGCTCGGTATAGTTCATCAAAACTCAGATGCTTTCTTTATCATTGAGTGAACGCTAATAGCGATAAATATTTTTAGAAAAGAAAATATTTCGAGCGTATCATGACAGAAGCCACTTCGACTTTTCAAAAATGAGCGTGGCCGAATGAGCCGAAAGAAATGCGACCGCATTCAAGGAAAAAAACAAATAGTTACTTTATCAAGTCACCACAGTGCCTCCTGATAACGTCCGAAAGGCTCCTACCCAAATCTCGCACTTTCTTCAGGGAGCAGCAGCAGAGCTGAGCTGATTCACACGCTGAATCTCGGCGTAGCGCGCGATAAGGTGCGCAAGCCGCCACGGGCCGCAGCATCATGGCGCTGATAGTACGGAGCAGTCGGCGGTCCGGCGTTCACATTTATATCGACGACGGGTGTACTATCGCGGACAATATGAGCTGAAACAGCGCTCCGGCCGGTGCACGGTACTACTTGCGCCGCCTGTCGCCTTGCTCCGCACACACGGCGCACCCTGATGCCGAGATAAATTATCACTTGCGCTCACTGCGCCACTGCGCTCTTCCGGCCGTCTGCTAGCGAGACGGCGGGTGCGACAGCGGGCATGTGTGTGGTAGAGCGACAGAGGGGGGATTTACTTTACTGTATCGCGTAGAATCACGTAGAAAAAAACGCTGACTGGTGAAGAAAAAATGTTGAAGTATCTTAAATTGCAGCTGCGATTATCGTTTTTGAAAGTCCCATCAAAAGACGTTGCAAGTTGTTTTTGTTTGATTATTGGTGCATGCACAAAGTAGGACATCGTAAAATATAGGCCAAAATCTGTATAGCGGATTTAGTCCGGCTCCAAGGTGTTTTCTTTTTTTTTTTTTCATTGATCACAGTTGTTTAAAAAAATGGTAAGCATACATGTTACTGAGAAGGTTTTGTAACTTTGATTGGTATGAAGAGGTTGAAAAAATATTATTTCTTTATTACTGGGCCCACGTATTTGTTTCAAACAAAACAAGTTGCTGACAAGACACCAGTTTTTTGTTTACAAATTCCTAGTCTTAATAAAGTGGGACAAACAGTCATATATTTGCCAGGAGAAGGAGCTTGAAACTTCATCGAAAGAATATTCGCAGAGGACAATGTCAGACACAAAAGATTAATAGCCGGCATGGAAGTTCAACTGCACTATACAAGCAGATCGGGATCAAGGAGGCACCACACAAACGTATGCGCTGGTTAACAACGTCAAACAGTGTGCCGCAACCGTAGCATCACGCTTTGTTCCAATCGGCAGAAGTCCGGTTCAGGGGGCCCTGAGGCGCAGTAATACTTACAAAATAAGTTAATACCGCGTCATTATCCCCTCACCCGCTACCATGGCTCTTATCTTGTCTGGTAAGAAATCATCGAGCGTGGCCTCGAAGTCTGGCTCAGCCCGAAGCCACTCCCATTCACCTCTCATTGCTTTCCACAATTTGTGGGCAGCGGTGCGGTGGACAGGGACGCCGTGACATGGCTACATTGATGCGCCTCCAAACGTGTTCGATGATATTCAGATCGGCTCCTTTTGGGGGCCAAGGAAGCTTCGTCAGGCAGCGCTGCTTGAGGAGATACGAGCATGACAACGCATTTTCCACCTCGGCGCTTTCTTAAAATGCACTGAAATGCATGTTAGCTGAAAACGTTGAACATTGAGCTACACGGCACACGCATTGTGATGGTGGTTCTGTCGGCCAATAATTTCGCTAGCAGACGGCCGGAAGAGCGCAGCGGCGCAGTGAGCGCAAGTGATAATTTATCTCGGCCTCAGGGTGCGCCGTGTGTGCGGAGCAAGGCGACAGGCGGCGCAGGTAGTACCGTGCGCCGGCCGAAGCGCTGTTTCAGCTCATATTGTCCGCGATAGTACGTCGCATTCGCGTCCACAGCCCAGTGACTCGGCAGTTTTCGTCTTTGTCAGAATAGTGGGAAAAGTGTACACCCTTCATTATGGATTATCACAGATCGATGGAAACTTGTTTTGTTCCGTAGGTTACCAGCAAAAAAGAAAAGGCATACACGAGAAGCGCATAAGCCAGGAGAAAAGCCCACGCAAGTGCACTTCGAAAACAAACACAGCATACTAATGCTTGGGCGGTAAAATGACTGAAGTATCATCGGTCCAGGCAAGTTCTTGTAAGAAAACCTGAGACTGGGAGTTATTTCACGCGATAGCGTAAGGCTCCCGTTCAGCGGAAAAGCCGGCGTAGTAGTAATCGGCGTCCGGCGTGACTTCGTAGGCCACGTGACCCGTGTCGAGACCCGGGTCACGGCGTCCGGCGTGACCTCGTGGGCGGGCCCCTCCCCTTCCCTGAACACTCGGGTCACGTGACCCGGGTGTTGAATGGGATCCCCCTCCCCTTACCCCCCACACCTCCCATCCCCTCCTCCACTACTCCTATCTGACCCCCACTCCTTTCCCCTGCCCTCCACCCCTTGCCCTCCCTTAGTAGCAGTCGGCGGCGGCGTGACCCCGTAGGAGGGCCCACTCCCCAGCTCCCCTCCCCTCATCCACCCCCTCCAAGCCCTCCATTCCCCCAACCCCCACCCCCTTCCCTTCCTTCCTTCCTCCGCCTCCCCTGCCCTTCCGCCCTCCTCCACCCCTGCGCTGACGACCCGGCCTTGCGCTATCGCGTCATACACTTAAGGCGGAGCCTAAGTGTCCCCCCAATTTTTATTTGTCCTAGTCTCAGGTTTTCTTTCAATGATGTTTCCTAGCCAGCTCGCTCGTGTATACTTTCCCTCCTTACAGTTCTTGTAGCTGGATGTACAGTCTCCCGCAATATGAAGGACCCACTCGACCAGGCAGTTTGAGGCTGTTTTGGATTTGCCTATGCCTGGACCATATTTCTTGAGGTGAGAGAATGAAATAAACTTTTTTCTTTCTCTTCGCACAAAATAAAGTGCGCCTGGCCAGAGTGGAATAAGCGCCGCCCCATAAATTGCATCGGCGAATGGGTCCTTCATATTGCGAGGGACTGTACACGCACTTAGCGCGGGTGTACGGCCTAGGGCGCAGCGCGACATGAGAAATGTCGCGCTCCGTCGGTTCTTCGATGGGGTCTGGACTAGCTCATTTGGCGGCATATGTATAGTCGTCTGGTGGAGATATCAGTCAATCCTGTGACACAGTCTTTACTTTGTAAAACATGAAACATCATCTCCCCACCCGGGTTCTTCCTCGCCTTCTACAGATAATTGATTCGTCATTGTGATACACAACCGCCACCGAATGCAAAAAAACTCAGATAGATAAAATAAGATGTCCATAATAATGTTTGAATCTTGGTGGAACCTTGGAACAAAAAAAACAAAAAAAACTGTGTGCGAACTCCCGAGAGTCTTGAAGTATATCATTGCCTGAGAGCCCGGGATTTTTGATGGTAGTCGAATTTCCCGGGCCTTGTGTAATAAGAGATACTGAAAATTGCATAATTTGGCATGGAACTACTTCAGGTCATGCAGTTAGTTCACGCCAGATAGTCAGATTTATAATGAGCGAAATAATTAAGAGCTCACTAAAACAGCATTAGATGACATATAAAAATACTCTCCCAGACTAGCGTCATGTATCCATAGTGGAGACTGGACCTCCTCAGGCAATTTTGTGGCTTCCTGAGCCGGGCGGAACTGCCAAAACAAAACGTTGGGACTTAGTCTCCAGCGCGAAAAGACGCGGTTTTCGGTGCCAGGGACGGGAATTTAGAAAAATACAGAAAAATAATTATTATAAATATCAGAATTCTCTCCTCAAATATAATACCCAGCTACATTCTAAACGAAAATTCGATATTCTCAGGCGATTTTTGTGGCTTCCTGAGCCGGGCGGAACTGCCAAAACAAAACGTTAGGACTTAGTCTCCAGGGCGAAGAGGCGCGGCTTTCGGTGCCAGGGACGAGAATTTAAAAACATACAGAAAACTAAATATTATAAATATTAAAATGCTCTCCTAGAACAGGATACGAGGCGTACCCAGCTACATTCTAAACGAAAATTCAATATTCTCAGGCGATTTCTGTGGCTTCCTGAGCCAGGCGGAATAGCCAAAAAACGTTCAGACATACTCTCCACAGCGATGAGACGCGCTTTTTTGTGCAAGTAATCAGGTAAAAAAAAAACTAAAAAATAATTATTACTATTATCAAAATACTCTCCTGGAATATGATACTAGACATACCGAGATACGTGAAAGATGTAAATTAAATCTCCTTATCAATTTTTTGTGGCTTCCTCAGCCAGGGGCAACTGGGCGGAAAAATGTTCTGGCATAGTTCCCAGAGCGACAGATGCGATTTTTTCGTGGGAGGGGCGAGATATAAAAAATTGCAGAAAAATAATATTTATGAATATTAAAATTTTTTGCCGGAGAATGGTAGTAGACATGCCCAGCTACATGCCACGTGGAAATTTTACCTCCTCATGCAATTTCTTCTAATTTCTTGACCTTATGAGAAAACACTGTAAATTTAGTCGGCAAAAAGACGACAAGTAGCCTAACTCGCACTTTTTGCCTACTGCTTTGCCTTTTAACACTCCACAAGCTTCCTTGAGATTATAAATGCGAACTAGGGTGCCTTCATCTCCGCTTTCATCGGGGACATCTTTTGTAGTACCCGATGCCGACAGCACGTGCTCACAACGAGAATACAAAGAAATACCTTGAAAAAAAAATGGTGCTGTAGCACAAGTAAAGGGCACTCCTACCAAAGAATAAAAAGCACAGCGCCCGTATGAGAAATATTGCACCATTGTTGGTGACATGGTCACGTGACGATAATTTACGGGGTCACGTGACCATCGTCCATTGCGCCACATTAACCACGTAACCACAGTGAAAGAGTGGGCCAACGGAGGCCACAAGGTCATGTGACCATGATCCGTGGGGTCATAAGAACACGGTCCGTGGAGTCACGGGAACATAACGCGCGGGGCGGGGGGGGGGGGGGGGGGGGGGAGGGGGGTTCCTCTCCGCCAGGTCTCCACGCGGGAAATGATATCGCATCTAAGCCTCACAGATTGTCCAATTGTCCAAGCTGACAGCCAACTTTTTGCCGATCACGGGCGATTGCGGTTCTTCTTGGTGGGCGGCCAACTGAACCCCCCCCCCCCCCCCCCCCACCACCACCCGAAATGTACAGAGGAAGCACCTAGAGCTCCCAGAAGTGTGTGAGTTAGAAATTGTGTAAAGTCGTCGATTTCTTTAGTAGAATTTGGGCATGGTACAGGAACCGCAAAATCTCTTATTGGTCATAATTGCAATCGACATGTATGGCGCTAAAATGAATTCATTTGTCCTTCGAAAAGAAGGGTCTTGCTACCATGGTGCAGTCATCAGAAATATATATTTCATTCGTTAAAATAGTAAAGATTTGCGAAATATTTTGGGCGTGAGATCTCTGCTGACCCAACCATGTTTTAACGCTATTGCCAGCCCTCGGTTATTAGAGAGCTTTATACCTAGATAACTCAAAATTGAGCGTGAATTTCAAAATGCTCTCCTGGAATCAATTAAAGCTAAGATTAATAAAGCGATCGCATTTGACTTTAAGCTCCTGTGGCGACAAGCTTTTCTTCCTGGGAGCTGAATGTCATGGCCTCGTTTTCAATGGGAGTCTACGGGATTCGGTTTGTTGATTCGGGAAGGAAATATAATGGTCGTGAGGCACTGAAATTCTTCAAATAAGCGGGCTATTAGATCAATATTATGGCCCCCCGAGTGCAATAAAATTTGTGGAGTTTTAACTGAATTACAAAAATAAAACTTTTTTGCCCATTGAGTTACGCTGGGGCGCTGACGTGACTGCCGAGAGATGGCGTAAGTTGCGAGCGGCGGCATGTCCCGGATTCTTGGGGTTGTGTTACTGTGTCCTTCCCCCCAGCATAGGCCCTTGTGGAGACTCGTCAACGCCCGCTTCAGTGGCTCGGCATCTCGGTAAGACAAGAGAAGGGCGGCTATGGCGGCTCAATCTGGCGCGTGAGTAAAGCGTCTATAGCTTTAGTTTGCAATCCAAAACATAGATAGACATCATTGGCTCTTTTCTCACCTATATTAGGTTACAAGTCAAGAAGGTAGCGGCAAATGCCCCTCAAAGAGAATCATATATCCCTCCGCCACCTCCGCATCCAATAGCGTCCCATCTTTTCCGTGACGTTGCGGCCAACGCGCGAGGAGGGTCGTGCCTTTCTGTACATATTTGCTTTATCTCTCGACTTTGACTTAGCATTGTTGAAGCCACGAGAGGGAGATTAAGTCTTCCCCCTTCCGCTGGAAACAACGACGACTTTCGGGGATTAGCTTCCCCCTCCGATTGATACAAAGGCTGCTTTCTGGGGCTCGGTTCCTTCTCCGATGAATACAAAGGTCGCTTTCTTAAAAAGTGGGGGTCGGAGACAAGTTGGCACCACTCTGTGGCCATTATCTATCCATTGAAGCGGAACAAGGAGCGTTTCCAGTGAACTCATCTTTCGATTGCGGAGGGATTTGAAACCGGCGCACCACAGCTTGTGGGAGGAGCTTCTCCTACCTTCTTAACTTGTAACCGACTATAGTTGTCAACTTGTTGGCGGAGGGGGAATGGGAAACAGAGGAAAAAAAGTTTTTTTTTTTTTTGATGGACACGATGTTTCTGGACATTCACACCTAAAGAAATATAAAAGTTAAAACAACATTAATTTAGATTAAGCAATATCTAAATAAGTTGCTGAGTGCGGTATTAGAAATAATCAGCATAAAAAGGGGAAAGAGGAAGGAATGAGAGGGAAGGGAAAAAGAGAGGGAAAAAGGAAAAACAAAAAACAACTTTTAACACTGAAATATTATTCATATTCTTATTCTCATACAAGATATCTTCATGAAGAAGTTGGATCGTCGTCGTCTTCTTCCAGAAGATGGAGCAGAAACCAAGAAAAACAAATTTACATTTAAAGCAATCGAATTTTTAAAAAAGGAATAATCCTATATACAAACGTAAATGCTCGTATTAAATTCCAAGCCCGTTCCTGAAACTATGGTTTCGATGCTCCCCAGTTTTTCTTTCAAATTGGCTTTTACAAAAAATTTAATTTTGGTCATTTGACCCTATTAGCGATGTGCGCGGCCAAAGGCGTCGCTGTGGTCAGCTTTCCACGATTGGCCAGACCATGGGCATATGAGGACTGTCAGATTGTCAACTTTGACGGTGTTAGTTTTGGATTGCGATGGTTCCTAGCTTCTACTGTGCTTTTTAAACACACCATCGAACTCGTCGTCGCACCCGATGGTAAGTAGCCAGAATAGCAACTGGTGACGTCACGGCGAGGCAAATCCCAGTCGTGACGTCACGGAGGGAAACCATAAGAGGGCGCCACCGAAACATCTCGGCGCTAAGGGCTCATTCACACTGGAAGCGGATCCGCGTTCGCAAAGCGGTTGCGAACGCGGTTGTATAAGGATTCAGTACAATTGCACGCGCATTTGATGACATCAAATGCGCGTGCAATTGCACTAGATCTTTATACAACCGCGTTTGCAACCGCTTCGCGAACGCGGATCCGCTTCCAGTGTGAATGGGGGGTAATAGGAACCGTGCACATCTAATTCAGCCCCCGACCAGGGCGCCCCTAGCGACAAACGGGTCAGTTTCATCGGGGAACTTCCTCGGAACTTCTGCCAGTCGCTGCGTTGGTTGTGCATTTTAGCGGGTTAGCGCTGTAATTTCCAAGGTAGCTATTCCGCTCTAAGAAAGCCACAACAATTGATGCGGAAAACAATAGGCGACCGCCGCGACGCGGCCGGCATGATCGCTTCCCAGAACCGTGCACATCTAATTCAGGCCCCGACCAGGGCGCCCCTAGCGGCAAACGGGTCCGTTTCATCGGGGAATTTCCTTGGAACTTCTGCCAGTCGCTGCGTTGGTTGTGCGTTGTAGCGGGTTAGTGCTATAATTTCCAAGGTAGCTATTCCGCTCTAAGAAAGCCACAACAATTGATGCGGCAAACAATAGGCGACCGCCGCGACGCGGCCGGCATGCTCGCTTCCCATTCATTTATTTTGATTGGTTTAAACCTGTTACGCCGTTTGGCGGTGCAGGTTGAGAGTGATAGGTTTATTTCTTTTCTTTTAGCTCTCAATTAAACATTCAACATTCAGTGCGGCACGACAGTTCTCGAAGGGGCAGCAGACGTCGATGATGAGGGCCTCTTCACCCCGGACGAGCACCAGGTCAGGTCGCAGGCTTGTGCCGCCGACGGGCTGGTTCTCATGAGTTATGGTGAACCGGCTAGCGGCTGCAGCCCCGATACGGCTCACCACTTGGTCAAGCCTGTCCGTGAGGGCCCGGCTCTGCACCATGCAGTGGCAGAGGACGTGCGGCAGCGTCTCCCGGGAATAGCCGCAGGCTCTGCACCGCTGGCCGGCCGCTGCGGCCCACGGGCATGCGTCGTTCAGGGGAAGCAGGTTCAGCCAGGCACGGTGCACAAACCTCCAGTCGGCAAACCGAGTGTGCCGCCCTGACCTCATGAAGTGGGAACTGGTTGGGTCAGAGGCGACACACTCCATCACCTTGCCCTGGTTGGGCTTCTGCTGGAGGGCCGTGTCCCGTGCTGCTGTCAGTATGAGCCGAAGGGTCCGGATCACCCTGTGGCGATGTTTAGCGGAGACCGAGACGTCTCCGCAAGTGATTCGGGCACCGTCGGGCTGCAGCTCCCACCCTACTTCAAGGCGGCGGGAGGCCTTCCGGGCCTCGGTCCACACAGACTGGACCTGCGTTGAGGTGGCCCGGAAGTCGCCCTCGGTCTCCCCGGTCAGGTACCTCTCGACGTCCTCTGCAGCCGCAACCCGTCGTAGGCGTTTTGACACCACCTGGGTCACGGCTCGGAGGGCCATGTCGCGGATCTCGGCGTCGGCGGAGGAGAGGAGCTTGAAGGCCCCGTCGACTCGGCATGCGTCGCTTGTGTCCGCCGCTTCAGGTATGCCCGCAGCACCTGCCATCGCGCTTTCATACAGGTATTTGTTGCAGGCGTTGCTTGGCAGGTACAGCGTGAGCTTGAGCAGCGGGCGCAGTGCGTCGTCCAGTCTCCGCCATTCCACCTTTCCTAGGACGCCCGCCCTCATGGCAAAGTTGAGCGCGGAGAAGAGGAACGTCTTTACCGCATCCAGCCTCTGCCACGGAGCGAGCACCGAGTTGAGGAGGCGCTTGCCGAGGTCCACGGCATCGCTGATGGTTGCATCGTCGTGGAGCACCCTGTACCCGACGGGTCTGCCCAGGAAGGCGTGTCCCACGAAGTCCCCGATGGTCAGGACAGGCTCACGCTCGATAAGAAAGCGGGTGGGTCTCATGCCGACTGGGTGCTGGCTGGAGGGGTGGAGGGTCCTGCACTCCGGCGCTGCGTGCAATCCGTGGTGGCGTGGTTGTGACCGCAACGCTTGCACGGGGCATTGCAGCCGTCAGTGCCGTGGCCGAAAACGCCGCACCGGTCGCAGCGGGGTGTGCGACAAGCGGCTCCAAAGTGGCCCTCCAGGCCGCAGCGGGCGCAGACATTCTTCATTCCTCGGTATTCGCACATCACACGGTGCCCTCCTACGTTGACAAAGTTCGGCACTGGCGTCTTCATCTCCATGCGGAGGACTCGTGTGCCAGTGAAAAGCTTTGGCCGGTATTTGTAGGTCAGGTGGGAAATGGCGAGCACCTTCCCGTAAGAACTGAAGACTGCTTGGAGTGCGTCGTCGGGGACGTAGGGAGGGAGCCGGAAGACCGTCACGTGGATGATACGCGGTCCCACCTGTTCGAGCGGGACCACGACGTTTCGAAGCAGCAGGTGGCCCTGCGCTACCATCTTGTCTGCAGCTGCCGTCGAACCGACTGCAGCCAGGAACTTCATTGCACCAAAATGTTGCAAGTGCGTCAAACTGTCCTCACCAACGAGGCGATACAAGCTGTCGATAATTTCATTGACAGGGACTTCGGCGGGTGCCGAGAAAACGAAAGACTGGGACTTCGGAGGGGCCTGGGATGGCTGGCGGCATCTTCCTTGGTAGCAGGGTAGGGGCCCCGGTGTCACGCGACTGAGAGACGCGGGCCACAGGGAGACGATTCTTGCGTAGAAACGGCCAACAAGCTCGAACTTTCATCTTAAAAGTCGAAAAGCGATTTTACACCGACTATCCCAACGTTCAAGTGTGCTACAGTCTCATTTTAGATTGCAATATTTGTTCCCGAAGGAACTGGGCCGATCCCTGCTGTACTGCAATGCAGGGCCGACCTGGCAGGTTCCGGGCAAGCCCGGAGTACCCCACCTCGCTGCAAAAATAGAGTTAATATCGAGGACCCATATAAGGCCCCTATCAGATATTAAGCTGATAAGAACAAATACTGTATAGAAACATTTTATTTACAAAACGTACAATGTTCAAAGCAACACTTGGCAGTGAAATTCAAAAAGGGGTGGGTCACAACAAGTGTAGACTAGGAGTCTTAGGCGAGACGGGATATCCTGCAAAGCAGGGAGTGAGGGTGATGTCAGGCTACGGTACAAAGCGAAAGTTGACCAACTGGTGAGGCGAATGCGGGCTAGCGCACACCTCACTTACACTTCAGTGAGGGGCGCGAAAGACGAAGAAACCCGGCCATTTGTAAGACGGACGAAACGGCACGACCACCGCCGCAGGAATTCACTTTCGCCCAGCCAGAAAAGCTCTGCGTCCAGGTGGCGGAGTAAGGCTCCGCGAAGTCGGGACAGTAGGGGTCACATAGCCCTGGTACGTCGCTGATGGCCAACCGCTGCGCATCGGTTCTGCCAGAGGACAAATTGCGCGACCGTCAATAAGAGAACTGCAAAACCTCCACGTGGGCATCGTCCGTTATAGACGAAATGCCAGATCCCCAGGGATCTAAATCCGTGATGGATGAGGCGCCAGAAGGTCTGCGCTACTTGGCAGCCGCGAAACACGTGAGACGTGGTCTCTACTTGCCCACAGTTGGGACAGTGGGGATTTGGAACCATGCGCCAACGGTGGAGACGTTGTTTAGTTGGCAGCACTTCCCACCCTCTTCGCCATTCAAAGTCTTCCACGGGCCGAGGGAGTCGACGAGACACCAACTATGCCCACGGAAAAGCATCTGCCCGCCTTCGCTCCTCAGGGGTCACATGTTGTGTGCAGATTTCCTCGACGATGCGTGCGGGTGGCACCTCTCGCACCGCCAGATCTTGGAATGTGGACAGCAGTTCCCTGTGTAGGTTAACAACCGCCTGGTGAAAAGTGGGGACGGAATCTGCGCTGGGATAGAGGTTACCAAGCGCACGTGGCACGAGTGCACGGCGCGAAGACCCTAGAAAATAAAGGGCGAAACGGCGCGCGGGGTGGTCTACGTCTTCTAGTATTCCCAAGATGGTGCGGAGAGCCAGAAGACGACATCTAGTGTCAATGCAAGGCATGCCTCTGCCACCAAGGGACGTGGGGAGGCGGAGCACTGCCCTGGTGACAAGCTCAGTGCCCCTGCTCCAATAAAACCGAAAAAGGCATGTGGTCATCCGTTGAGTATAACGGGGAGGGGGGAGAGCAATATGGGCGGTGAAAAACAGTTGTCCGCAGAAGACTACATTCACGAAGTAGGCCCGGTCCCGGAGCGATAGCGTAAACACTTCCGCTGCTGAGACCTGGCGCTCAATACCTGTGGCCACGACTTCCCCCGTGCGCGGCGCTACACCACGGCAGTCAAAGATCACTCCGAGAACGCGGAGCTCGGTCACAACCGGGATGCCAGCCGGCAAGCCGGGAGGATAGGTTCCGTGAAAGACAAGTGCCTGACTCTTGGATCGGTTCAACTGCGCGCCAGAGAGGGTGCCATACTCCGAGAATAGCTGCATGGCAGCTTCGAAACTGTCAGAGACGCGAACAAACAGGCCAACGTCGTCTGCGTAGGCGCTGACCACAATGGAATCTTGGCCCGGTAGCGGAAAACCTCTTATATCCATGCTGGACGACAGGCGGCGTAGAAGGGGGTCTAAGCTCAGAACATATAGCAAGAGTGACAGAGGGCACCCTTGTCGCACTCCTCGGGAAACGGGGAAGGGCGCAAGGAGCCAACCATTAACCAGAAGTCGGCTAGTCAGTCCGCTATATAATGACCTGAGAAGGTTGAAAAGATTCGAAGGAAAACCATAAGCAGCTAAGACTGGGAACAAAAAATGGTGTTCAACCCGGTCAAAGGCCTTGGACTGGTCGAGCGAAACAAAAAGCCCCGACGCCCTGGTGGAGTGGGCGTACGTGAAAGTGTCACGGGTGAGACTCAGCGAGGAGAAAATGCTGCTGCCAGGTACAGAGCATGTCTGGGCTGTGCTTACTATGTACGGTAGGACCGGTCTAAGGCGCGAGGCAAATAGAGATGCTACGAGCTTATAGTCCACGTTAAGGAGTGTGATTGGTCTCCATGCTGCAGGGTCGGACGGTGATCCGCCTTTGGGCAGAAGGACCACATGGCCGCAGCGGAAAGAAGGGGGGACTTCCCCACTCCCTAGGAAGTGGTTCACGATCTGGACAAGAGGATCTGCGAGGGTGTCCCAGAACGCCACGTAAAACTCCGCTGGTAAGCCATCCGGCCCGGGAGCTGACCCGACTTTCATTGCCCGGAGGAGTTCAAACAATTCCTCACGAGTAGCTGGGCGCGTTAGGGTGCTATTCACGAAGTCAGGACAAGTAGGCAAGTTACCGCAGAAGAGGCGAACCTGTTCAATAAATTCTGCGCAGACACGGTGTGCTCTGAACGAAACAGAGTTGAGAAAAACCGATGGAAAACCTCGCCGATATCACGAGGGTCCTCCGAAAGGTTACCATCTGCGAGGCGGACGTTCGGGACGAACGACGGTTTGTCTTCTCCGGCGCGTAAGGTGCGGAGGCATCGGAGCACTTCCGGGTCGTCTAAAGGCTGTCCTTGGAGCTGTTGTGTCGCAGTGCTTCGAGAGGATGTGCGCAGAAGACGTTGGTAGCGGTCGCGAAGGACTAAGGTACTCGGACATCAAGTGGGTGCGTGCCCCCCCACGTTGCACGGCGCGTATGCGACGGATAGTCTCGATGAGGATCTGTGTCACTCTGCGCCGAAAAAGCTTCCCTGAAATCGTGGCGTGAAAACGGCAAACGGATTTAACTACCTCCCACTGCTCAGGTGACATTCGCTCGGTTGGCAGTGACGTTTGGATGGAGTGGCGAAGGCTAGAGAGAGCTAATTCATCTCTCAGGAGCGAGGTGTCCAAGCGCCACGTGTTGCCGCGCGGGTGCAAAAAACCGGACGTATCAAAAACTGTGGACACGGGCCGATGATCCGAAACGTAGCCTGCGGCTGCGGGAAAGGAGAGGACGGCGCATCGAACGAGATGTGACGCGAGAGAGGGCGGCACGTAGACGCGATCTAGGCGGCTCGACGAACTGCCGCGTGACCACGTGGCCACATACAAGGGGCCATGCAACTCAAGCCACACGTCGCGCAGACTGTGGATGCCTAGCAACCGGACTAGTTCACGGGCGTTCGAGGTGGAACGCCCACAACCCGGGCCGCGAACATCACGGGCAGAGTTAACTACACAATTAAAAGTCTCCGCAAAGAAAGAAAAACCCGTCCTCAGGCACATACTGCATGAGGTTTTTGAAAAAGACGCAAGACGCCGTGTGGCGGGTAGGCGCGTAGACGCTGATCGCGCGGAATTTGGCGTTGCCAACGAAAAAACTGTATACTAGGACTCGTCCATCAGGATCACCGTTGAAAAAGCACCTCGCAAAAAGGCACTGCGGAAAATTAAAACTCCTAAGCCGCACGATCGCGACGAGGCAAAAGAAAAATAACAGGGGATCGAAAAGCGCTCTTTGAACGTCTTTACATCCTGAACAGAAAAAAAAAAATTTGTCTCCTGTAGAAAAAGCAAGTCGCAGTGCTGTGACTGTGCGAAGTGAATTACTTCACGCTGCTTATCAGGACTGCGGAAACCTTGCACATTTAAAGTGATAACGTGTAAGCCCACTAGGAAAGGAGTAAAAAAAAACGTAACATTGTCCGCCGACAAGTTAAAAAACGAGAGGGTCGGAACTGTCTGACTCATCTGTGCTGAGTCCGCGACGCTTCTTCATTGTGCTCTCGGCGTGTGGTGTCTCTTGTCCACTACTGGCTGTTGAACGGCCGCGTTTGACGTCGGAGCGAGACCAGGCCATCGTGTCGTCCTCGGTGGAGTCTTCGGCGGGCGTCGGGTCCACGTTTGGCTCGCCCGTGGCTAGAACGCCAGACGTTGAAGCCGCATTCGGGTCGCACGGGGTTGGAGATGTCGACGCCGGGTCTTGATTCGCCGTGCACGTGGGGTGAGACGCCGGGCCTGCTGGCACGGGGGGTGGTTTTCCCTGGCGAGGAGCCACGTTGGCCGTCTCGCCGATGGCAAGGCGGTCTGAATCTGAGCTCAGGGCGTCGGAGTCGACGTCAGGCGAGCCCAGGGTAGCGGCCGCGTCTGAGCGGGCGTCCCGGATTTGGGCGCTTACGGTAGTCTCCACCGACGATGAACTAGAGGCTGAGTCTCGGACAGGCGGGAGGGGATCGCGGTGTGCGACAGAAGGGTCGGAGTCTTCCTGAAGTTGAACAGGTGGGCGTGTGGCTTCCAGTGCAGGCAGGGCCGGCCAGGCGTCCTGGGACGACTGCGTTGCCACAGCGTACGACTTCCGCTGTGTCCAGTCGGTCGTTGCGTGGGCGTGACCGCACCGAAGACAAGGGGTGGTGCACCCTGCGGTGGGGTGACTGAAAACACCGCACCGGTCACAGCGTGGGGTCTTGCAGGCCGGGCCGATGTGTCCCTCTTGCCCGCACCTGCTGCATACTCGTCGTAGGCCCCGGTAATCCACCATGACCCGGAAACCGTTCACGGAGATGAAATTCGGGATTGTCTTGGACATCTCGACTTTCACCACCCTGGTGCCGGTTCGCAGTTCTGGGCGGTCGCGGAAGGACGGGTAGGTTATGCCTTTCACCTTTCCGTACTGGCTGAGGGCCTGGACCAGGGCTTCTTCAGATACGTAGGGCGGGAGACGGTAGACGGAAACGTGGACGGTGCGGGCGCCGACTAGCTCCAAGGGCACCGCAACATCACGCAGCACCAGGGAACCCAGCGCTACCAGGCGGTTGGCCGCAGCAATGCTGCTTACCGCTGCCAGAAACTTCACACCTCCATGATGTTGAAGGAACTGCAAGCCACCGTTTCCAGTGGCGACTTGGAAAGCATCCATGATTTCGTCAACTGCCGTGTCGGCAGGTACATTAAACATAAAGCACTGCGCTTTCGACGGCAGGGTAATGGACGACGCCATGGCGGACGCGCCGAAAACCCCGGGAACCAGGAGTAGAAGACGGGCTGGGGCGATGACTGGAGTCGGCGACCACGAAGGATCAGCCCCGTCCGGGAGTGACGACGGCCGGGGAGACGACAAGACTTCCGGATGACGGACTGGCAGCACAACACTTTGATCTTAGCCAAAAGGCCGAGAAGCGATTTTACACCGACTACCCCAACGTACAAGTGTGCTAGAGTCTCATTTTAGATTGCAATATTTGTTCCCGAAGGAACTGGGCCGATCCCTGCTGTACTGCAATGCAGGGCCGACCCTGGCAGGTTCCTGGAAAGCCCGGAGTACCCCGCCTCGTTGCAAAAATAGAGTTAATATCGAGGACGTATAAAGGGCCCCTATCAGATATTAAGCTGATAAGAACAGATACTGGAAAGAAAAGTTTATTTACATATTTACAAAGATCTTGGCACAAAGGCCACAGCTCTGACAACAGTGCTCAGAGTTGGTGGCACGCAGGCCACACTTCATCACTCATTCGTGTCACATTCCGTGCAGAACCGGAGTAGGCCGCAGCAAAATTCTGTTATTATTAACGAGAAAAAACCGCGAGTGCCACCGTCTCAGGAACTCTTGCTCCCCAAGCGTCCACAGTTGTGTCTCCAGATAGTCCGCAACTTTCTCTCTTAAAGTTCGGAGCATGGGGAACAGAGGCCTCAAACGGCGGCGTTGGACCACAGCGCGACACCTAAACTCCCACAAGACTTGGCGCGTTAAAATTTTTAAAAGTCTGGTGAAACGGATGGGACGTCTCTGCGTGAGGAGGCGCACCCCGAAGGCCCGTGCCACTAGTGTCCAGAACGCCCTGGCGACAACACAGCCGACGAGGGCATGCTCATTTGATTCAATAGAAGGGCAGTTGGGGCAGCTGTCGGTAGCGGCAACTCCCCAGTGTGCTAGTCTGTCTCTCGTCGGTAGGACACCCCACCCGAATCTCCAGCCAGTGTCGGCTGCCTGCGCAGGGACGTCCGTAGAAACAAGACAATCCCAGGACACCTGGGAGCTACGTGACTGGTGCGCCAGAGACACCTCTGCGGCACAAAGCGACTCGCAAGCACCGGATGCTGGTAGCTGTTGAATGTGAACGCCGGGTAACTCTTGGGTCACTCGGCGCTGCATCGCGACGACCACAACGTAATGCGGCAGAGGTGTCTCCGCCGCCGGAGCCAGGTTCTCCAGTCCCCGAGGCACGAGCGACCAGCGCAGGTGCCCCAACCAGTTCAGCATTAGAGTACGGCCGACATAGTCCACATCCTCCAAAATATCTAACACGCAGCGAAGGGCCAGTACCTGCGCAAACGTACTGAGACACGGAATGTTCAGGCCGCCGCTGGACCGCGGTAGACGCAGCGCCGGTCTAGCAACGAGCTCGGTCTTCCCTTCCCATACAAAAGAAAACAATCAAGATGTCATACGTCGGGTAAAAACAGCAGGAGGAAGTGCCACCCGCGACACGTACCAGAGCTTGGCGCAGATTACACTTTTGATCAAAAAAGCTTTGTCACTAAGCGATAATTCAAACTCTGACGCCAGCCGAACTTGTGTTCGAGCTTCACCCAAGACCTCGTCCCAAGCCAGGGGTGACACTCCCTCGTGCGAGAAAGGTACGTTTAGAACATGAACAGTTTGGACAAACGGGATAGCACCAAGTGAAGTAAGCGGGAACGAACCAAAAGACAAAGCATGGCTTTTCCTGGGGTTCACTTGGGCCCCAGACAGCGCGGCGTAGTTCGAAAAGATACGGTCTAAAGCCAGAAAACTGTCACTGTCACGCAAAAATAAAGAAACATCATCAGCATACGCTGAAACAGAAACTGTACTTCGCCCCGGAAGCGGAAAACCCCGAACATTTTCAATTGTGTAAATTCTACGTAGCAAAAGATCGATACACAAAACAAAAAGCAGTGGCGATAACGGGCAGCCCTGACGCACTCCTCTCGTTACGGGGAAAGCCGCTGCCAGGCGCCCGTTGACTAAACTAGACATGTTTGAGTACAAACTTTCTAACAAATTTATAAACAGACTAGAAAATCCAAACGAAGCTAAAACACAAAAGAGGTAATTGTGCTCAACTCTGTCGAAAGCTTTGGCTTGATCAAGAGAGATGAAACAACCGTTGAAAGATCTTGAACACGCGTATGCAAAGAGGTCTCTCGTCAAAGTTAAAGAAGAAAAGACTGTGCGCCCGGGGACGCTGCACGTCTAAAACGGACTAATGATCACGGGCAAAATATCGCGAAGCCGCTTACTTAAAAAACTGGTTAGTATCTTGTAATCCGCGTTTAGTAGCGTGATTGGCCGCCACGATTGAGGATCGGAGCTAGAAACCCCCGTCTTGGGAATTAAAATGACTCGTCCAATTTTAAAAGAATCAGGGGCCTAGCCCGAATCCAGGAATGTGTTAATAACCGTGACCAGCGCGTCGCCCAAAACATCCCAAAACTTTGAGTAAAATTCTGTAGGCAAGCCATCCGGGCCCGGGGCTGAGCCGGTCTTCATAGAACGCAAAACGTCCACCACCTCCTGACGGGTGGCGGGACGCACCAACTTCCGCTCATCTCAGTCGGAACGCCAGGGAGGTCCCCACAAAACTGACGTACGTCCGCGGCAAATTCACAAGGGGTATCACTTTGAGCCGAAGCGCACAAGCGAGAGAAATACTCCCGGAACACGGCGTCTATGTCATCCTGCCTGGATGACACACTGCCGTCCGGCAGGACCACCTCCGAAACCCGCGTAGAGGCCCCGCCCCCCCCCCCCCCCTCCCCCGACCAGGCACGCGCAAATACCTCAGAACCTCGGGGTCGGACAAATTGGGCACTGGCGGTTCGAGAGTTGTACCTAAGTACACGGCTGTAGCGCGCCCGAAGCACGCTCAGGTACTCCTGCATGAGCAAGGTCCCTGTCCCACCCCGGTGAACAATGCGCATTCGCCTTATCAGGTCGTTCAGAGTTGCGGTTTGCCGAGCTCTACGGCTTCTGCCAGCCGAGGCCAGCAAGGCCTACCAGGCGGCTTTCAGACCGTCCCACTGGGTGGGGTCGAATGGTTGTTGACTCAAAGTTTCGGCAATGCTGCTGCGCAGCTCAGCAACGAAGACGGATCCTGAAGGAGGTTCACGTCCATGCGCCACAGGGCGCTTCTTCCAGCCCGGTATTCAGGAACCGCCAGTGCCAGGAGCAGTGCGCGGTGGTCCTGTGGTGATCACATCACGCCACGCGCGGTCGTGGCTGCCCGACGAACCTGGCCTAGCCTGCCAACCGGATATGTCCCCCCTTTTCCTGCGCGGGAGAATTCCCCTCGCCCGCGGACCGCGGTGACTGAGGAATGTGGGGAGCGGAGGAGAAGACGGGGAAAGAAGGTGAGGCCGAGGAGGAAGACCTGCCCGGGAACGGGCACTTGGAAATAAAGAACCAGTTGAGTTTGGGACGCCTATGGTATCACTTCTCCCAGGCTGCGTCCCAACATTGGTGACCCGCGACACTCAATCGCACAATGAATGATCAACTCAGCTCCGACGTCCCGATGGTTGCCGCCGTCGACGTCAAGTTGCCCCCATTTTGGACCGCGGACCCCGAGCTGTGGTTCCTCCAGGTGGAGTCGCAGTTCGCCGCAAGGCGCATCACCGCGGACCTCACAAAGTACCACCACGTGGTGAGCAGCCTGCCGCCCGCAACGGCGAGCGAGATTCGCGACCTGCTGTTCTCCCCACCGGCGGAGGATGCGTACAGCACGCTGAAGCGGACGCTCATTCGCCGGGTATCACCCTCGGAACCGCAGCGGTTGCAGCAACTTCTTCGCGAAGCTGATCTCGGGGACCGAACGCCCAGTCAACTGCTACGCCACATGCAACAACTGCTCGGCAGCACGGCGGCCGGTCTCGACAGTCTCCTGCTCCGGGAGATTTTCCTTCAACGGCTTCCATCAAACGTCCGCATGGTGCTCACCTCCACCGGAGAGAAGGACCTATCCAAGCTGGCCGAGCGAGCCGACGCACTTATGGCGGTAGCAACACCCTCCGTCGCAACCGTGCAAGCGGAACCAGCGCAGCCGGACCAACTTCACGAGCTCCGAGCGGAGATCTCGCGCCTCGCCAACACAGTGGCGGCCCTACGAGCAGGTGGCGCGCACCCCCCAAACCGGAGTGCAAAGCCGGAACCACAGCAGAGCCAGAAGGTATGCTGGTATCACCGGAGGTACGGCAACGCCGCACGGAACTGCGTGCCTCCCTGCGAACATTCGGGAAACGGTCGGGGCCAGCACTGAGGGCGACCAGTGCCTCCACCTTGCCGGAAAGTCGCCCCTCGGTTTTCTTTCTGACCGACCGCGCCAAGGGCGTTCGTTTCCTCGTCGACACGGGCGCAGAGGTGAGCGTGGTCCCGGCGTCGGCTGCCGATCGGAAGCACCCGAGCGGATTCCCCCTACAAGCTGTCAACAGCACGACAATTGCAACTTACGGGCACCGCTCGCTATCCCTGGACCTAGGCCTCCACAAGACGTTCCGCTGGGTGTTCATGGTCGCCGACGTCAAGTTCGCAATTCTGGGGGCGGATTTCCTTCGCCACTTTGGCCTCCTTGTCGATGTGCGAAACCGAAGACTCCAGGATCCCATCTCACAAGCGGCCGTGCAGGGCAAGCCTTCGAAGCATCCTCCGCTCAGCCCAACACTGATCGGACCGTCAGGGGCAGCACGTTTCACTGCCATTCTAAACGAGTTTCCTGATCTGACGCGCCAACCACAAGCAGACTCGGCAGTCAAACATGACGTGCGACACCACATCGGCACGACAGGCCCACCGGTTCACACAAGGCCCCGCCGGCTGCCACCCGAAAAGTTACAAGTGGCCCGTCAGGTGTTCGACCATATGCTGGAGCTCGGAATTGTCCGACCTTCAGCCAGCCCCAGGGCATCCCCACTGCACATGGTGCCCAAGTCGACACCAGGAGACTGGCGACCCTGCGGGGATTACCGCGCACTAAATCGGGCTACTGTACCTGACCGCTACCCAGTACCGCACATCCACGACATCACTACGAATCTGCACGGCGCATCAATTTTCTCCAAAGTGGACCTCGTGCGGGCGTATTATCAGATCCCCGTGGCCCCAGAGGACGTCCCAAAGGCGGCCATCTCAACGCCATTCGGACTGTTTGAATTCCTTCGAATGCCGTTCGGCCTCCGCAACTCAGGTCAGACCTTCCAACGCTTCATTGACGGCATCTTGCACGGCCTCGACTTCTGCCACGCCTACCTTGATGATCTGCTCATTGCGAGCAGGTCGCCGGAGGAACACGAGGAGCACCTGCGCACCGTGTTCCGGCGCCTGACAGAAAATGGAATCGTCGTGAATACCTCGAAGTGCGAACTCGGAGTACACGAGCTGGCATTTCTTGGACACGTCATCTCAAGCTCCGGAATTCGACCACACCCACAGAAGGTCGAAGCCATCAAAGAGTTCCCGCAGCCCAGCACGAAGCGCCAGCTCCGCGAGTTTCTCGGACTGGTAAACTTCTACCGGCGTTTCGTTCCCCAGTGCGCGGCCATTCTCCATCCTCTGCACAGCTTGTTGTCTGGCCCCGGAAGTGCTGCGAGCGTGCTGGACTGGAACGACCAGGCGACGACGGCTTTTCGACTAATCAAGGACAGCCTGGCTGATGCCGCACTCCTGGCATACCCCCAGCCGGGTATCCCACAGTGCGTCATGGTCGACGCCTCGGACACGGCCATGGGCGCCGTCCTGCAGCAGCTAAACAGTGGAGTATGGCGGCCGACTTCCTTCTTTTCCCGGAAGCTGACGCCTACGGAGCGGCGCTATAGCACATTTGGACGCGAGCTGCTAGCCGTCTACGCCGCAATCCGGCACTTCCGGCATTTCTTGGAAGGCGTGGAATTCTTTGTCATGACCGACCACAAGCCCCTCACCTACGCGCTGCGGTCCGCCACCTCGGATGGCGGCGCTCACACAGCACGTGAGCTACGTCAGATGTCGTACATTTCTGAATTTACGACAGATATTCGCCACGTCAGGGGAGTCGACAACGCCGTCGCAGATGCACTCTCGCGCAGCCCTGTCAGCGCTCTCTGCTCCTTTGCCGGGATCGATCACGGAAAGCTGGCGGCGGCACAGCGCGGTGATGAAGAATTAAACCGCCTACAAACGACAACAACCTCACTGACACTGCAGTGGTTACCTCTCACGGCAGCCCAGGAGAAGGTGTGCTGCGACACCTCTACAGGTAGCCCCCGCCCATTTGTTCCCTCTGGTCTTCGCCGCGAGATCTTCGCATCACTGCACAGGCTGTCCCACCCTGGAATTCGAGCAACCCAGAAGTTGATCACCTCCCGTTTCATCTGGCCCGGCATCAACCGCGATGTGCGCCAGTGGACACGTGAGTGCCTTTCGTGTCAGCGTTCGAAGGTGCAGCGCCACATTGTGACACCTTTGGCAACCTTTCCAACACCGGACGCTCGATTCGACCACGTCCACGTCGACATCGTTGGCCCGCTACCACCTTGTCAAGGCCAGTCATACATCCTAACATGCGTAGACCGCTTCACGCGTTGGGCAGAAGCCATCCCCATACCAGACATGACCGCCGAGACCGTCTCTCGTAACTTCCTCCAACACTGGCTGTCTCGCTTCGGGGTGCCTTCCACCATCACCACGGACAGAGGCAGTCAGTTTGAGTCGGCCTTGTTTGCCGGTTTTACTCATCTTATCGGCGCCGCGCGTGTTAAGACCACAGCCTACCATCCAATGAGCAACGGCATGGTGGACAGATTCCATCGCCACCTGAAGGCAGCACTGATGGCAAACGAGGGACATTCCTGGGTGGAGGCACTGCCCCTAGTCCTTCTGGGCATCCGCACCGCGGTGAAGGCTGACATCGGCTGCAGCACAGCTGAACTCGTGTACGGGACAACACTCCGCCTTCCCGGCGAGTACTTCGGTCCTAGTCAACCAGAAGCCCGCGTCGCCACCGGAGACTACGCGTCTCGCCTAAGGGACCTCATGGCAAAACTCAGAGCGACCCCTAACGTGAGCCGACAGCACGAGCCGCGCACGTGAGCGCCGACCTCACATCGTGCACGCACGTATTCGTGCGACACGACGCTGTGCGGCGCCCTCTTCAGCCCCCGTACGATGGGCCCTTTATGGTGCTGCGCCGCAACAACAAGATGATGACCATCGACAGGCGTGGGCGACGAGATGTCGTGTCAATCGACCGCGTGAAACCGGCCCACATGGAACACTCGGCTGCCACGACGTCCACCCCCTTCGCGGCCGAACCTCCCGCGAGGCTGCCTTCGGTGCCACCTCCGCCAGCTAGCGTGAGAACCACGCGCAGCAGCCGGCGTATCAGGGCCCCTGTGCGGCTCGACCTGTGATTCCTTCTTCCGCTCGCTCACTCACTAAGGAGGGAGTATTGTGGTGATCACATCACGCCACGCGCGGTCGTGGCTGCCCGACGAACCTGGCCTAGCCTGCCAACCGGATATGTCCCCCCTTTTCCTGCGCGGGAGAATTCCCCTCGCCCGCGGACCGCGGTGACTGAGGAATGTGGGGAGCGGAGGAGAAGACGGGGAAAGGAGGTGAGGCCGAGGAGGAAGAC